>JBBYHL010444450.1:0-17014 GCA_038381835.1 Adansonia madagascariensis
AACGAGATGTATTTTTTTGGTCCTATCAAGATAAATTGATCCAGTAAAAGTTAAGGAGGATGAAACCAAAAATGCTCGTTAAGATCAAGGAAAAAGTCTCTTTTAGGAATAACGAGATGTATTTTTTTGGTCCTATCAAGATAAATTGATCCAGTAAAAGTTAAGGAGGATGAAACCAAAAATGCTCGTTAAGATCAAGGAAAAAGTCTCTTTTAGGAATAACGAGATGTATTTTTTTGGTCCTATCAAGATAAATTGATCCAGTAAAAGTTAAGGAGGATGAAACCAAAAATGCTCCTTAAGATCAAGGAAAAAGTCAAAAAGCAATTTGAAGCAGGATTTCTCGAGGTAGCTAAATATCCTAAAGGGGTAGCCAACTTAGTCCCAATTCTTAAGAAGGAAGGTAATGTGTGAATGTGTATGGATTACAAGGATTTGAATCGAGCTAGCCCTAAGGATAATTTTTCTCTCCCTTACAATGATACCTTAGTAGACAACGCTATAAAAAATGCATTATTTTCTTTCATGGATGGGTTTTCGGGCTATAATCAAATCAAAATGGCAGCTGAAGGCATGGAAAAGATCACTTTTGTGACCATGTAGAGAATTTTTGCTACAAAATAATGCCCTTCAGGCTAAAGAATATCGAGATAACTTACCAAAGGGCCATGGTAACATTATTCCATGATCTCATGCATAAGGAATCGAGGTCTATGTGGATGACATGGCCGCCAAATCAGTAAAAGAGAGTAACCATGTAGCCAATATGTGAAAACTCTTCAAAAGGCTTCGCAAATACCAGTTCAAGCTAAATCTTAGTAAATGAACATTTAGCATCACCTCTGATAAATTATTGGGGTTCATTATGAGTAAGAAAGGAATAGAGGTGGATCTTAAAAAGGTTAAGGCTATTCAAAACCTACCACCACCTCGAACTCAAAAGGAAATGAAAAGTTTTATGGGAACATTGAACTACATAGCCTGATTCATGTCTTAGTTGACAGACAATTGCGATCCAATCTGTAGGTTGCTAAAAAAACAAAATCCTAGAGAATGGAATCAAGAGTGCCAAGAAGCTTTTGATACAGTCAAACATTACCTTTCGAACCCTCTAGTACTTGTGCCACTAGTGCCCGAATGACCACTAATTCTATATCTATCAATCCTAGACAAGTTGATGGGTTATGTATTAGGACAACATGATGAATCAGGAAAAAAAGAACAGGCTGTATATTACTTGAGCAAGAAGTTTATAGAATATGAAAATAATTATTAATTCATAGAAAAGCTATATTGCGCTTTAGCTTAAACGGCTCAAAAGTTAAGGCAATACATGCTATACCACAGTACATGGTTAATCGCCAAGCTTGAT
Organism: Adansonia madagascariensis; assembly: GCA_038381835.1. Lineage (NCBI taxonomy): Eukaryota > Viridiplantae > Streptophyta > Magnoliopsida > Malvales > Malvaceae > Adansonia > Adansonia madagascariensis. The sequence goes on from JBBYHL010444450.1 coordinate 1,373, forward strand.
CCCCTTAAGTATTTATGCAAAACCCCTGCCTTGTCTAGGAGATTAGCCAGATGGCAAGTTATGCTTTTTGAGTACGACATCGTGGATGTGAACCAAAAAGCCATTAAAAGTAATGCAATAGCAGACTTTTAGGCAAGTTGAGCCATAGATGACTATCAGCTTTTAAACTCTAAATTCCCTGATGAAGACTTGATGTACATATTTAAGGCAGAGAGCGCTGTCAAGTGTGGGTCATCATGGAAGAAGTACTTTGATGAAGCTTTAAAAGTATTGGGGCATGAAATTGGGCCAATTCTCATCTCGCTGTAGGGAACCATTACCTTTTTACAGCTAAATTAAACTTTGACTACTCCAACAATATAGCCAAATATGAGTCTACCATCATGAGACTCGAGGCAGCCATTATCGTAATGTACCCCAGGGTGGATCCTTGCGGATTTATAGGTGCACATGACTTAAAATATTTTTCTGACTTGGAAATGTCTTCTTGACCAAGACTTTTCTTTCATGATGTTATGAGAATGAGAATGTATAGATTCTAGACTTATGATACAATGAAGGGGACCATAAGATGAATCGCTCATCTTATTGGTCTCTGATGACCATCACAAAATGGCCAACGCTTGGAGTCACCATCGATCATTTTGGGCTAGGCATGATCGGATGCCTATTGAAACCTATGTTTTGAGTTACAAAACCCAAAACATCGATCCCATGGTCTACATAATACAAAGATTCATTATTTAGGTTTGAGAGTTGGTTACGCACGATGAGGTATGAACCTTTTCATGACGCCTGTAATTGGTACCTTACTAGCTATGTCTTGTCTTGGTTTCGATTCTTTCGATCTTAACTTGTCATTATTTTGATATAACCCCTTTTAATGCATGAATCTTATAGAAATACAAATCCAGGTTTTGATGAAAAAGATTTAATCTCATATACGCTCGAAGAGATAGGGAATATAAAGATTTTTAATAAAAATGACCTTTGGATTTTACTTTAAAAAATGGAATATTCCACTCTAGGCATTGAAGAGATACCCACGTGGAATATTACCTTTAGTTTTGCTTGAAATGATTGGAAAACATGAATCCAAATAATCATCACAAAGAAATCATGTTAATAAGGTAATAAATGAAGCAACATAACATGGATCATTCAATGCAATGATAAAAAAAAAGAATGGATTATTGGAATTTATCTCACAATTGGCATCGATTATTTAGGAATAACTGAATCGATAATTTTTGAGATGCATCTGGATTTCTTGATTAAATGAAGTTTGTTTGACATATTCATGGAAATTGAAAAGGAGAAAAAAAATTTAATTGTAGTTGAAAGACAGGGTTGGAGTATCCCTTCAGAAAGATGGGGTTAGAGAATCCCCGTGGATGACAAATAATTTTAACAGAGGAAAATTTTTTTAAAGGTTGACAATTTTGAAAAATAGGGTTAGAGTATCCCCATAGATGATAAATAATTTGACAAAAAAAGATTATTTAGTTCTTGACCATTTTGAAAAATATGGTTGGAGTATCGCCTTGGAAGGTTGGGATTGGATTATCCTTGAAAATGGCATATCTGGTACTTCTTTAAAGAAGTCGAGTTAGAAAAATTAAGTTGACAAAACTTTATGATTTAGGAAATGTGTGAGCCTTTTGACAACTTTTGGCAAAAGAAATTATTGTGAATGAGGATGGTAAAGATGTAAAATGTTTTTAAAATGTGTTAGGCTAATGATTCATACATGGATTAAGGATAACAAGATGCATGGATATGGCATAAAATGCATGAGTAAGAGATATCAAACTAATGAGGATAAAATGAGGCATTTTGCATAACAAAGAGGCATTAAGGCATCAAAATCTTAAACTACCACAACCAAAGGCCACAATAATCCATGAGAATCCTAAGAGCGTGATGGAAACATAGAGAACTCACTAAAATGATGAAGATGCTAAAAAACAAAAAATGAAAGTGATAAAGTGAGAAGTTATACCGACAAAACTTCATTTTTTGGCCAAATAGTTGGAGCAACAGAGATGGCTTGAATTTCCTTCTTTTCCTTGTTATTAATAAGCAAGAAAAAGAGAGAAACAATGAGGTTTTGGTTCTAGAATGGATAAGGGTGATTTTCAGGATGTGTAGAGGTTGAGAGAGAGTGTTTTGGGGTTATTTTTAGGTGGTGAGTAAAGAGCTATGGGATTTGGTTTTCTTGATGTGTGAATCTGTTTTTGGAAATTGAAACAAGATGCAATCTAACCTTTTTTAGCTGAGATACAAGTGGTCTATTTATACCAGCATTTTGGAGCCAAATTGGAGGTGTTTTTGGCCATTTCTCAAGAGGGACAAAGTGATGTTAGCATGGTGGCTATAAAGTGGCTATAGGGAGCAACTTGCTACCAATGTGACAGGCATAGGATGGTTGGTTTAAATGCTAAAATGATTTTCTAGAAAATAGGGTGGTTGATGGTGATTTTGGTAAAAAAACTAGGGAGTAGGGTGATCATGTGACATTGACCTTTTAGATCCAATTTAGACTTCAAAAAAATGTTTTAATTAATTCAAAATTTCAAATTCATAATTTGATATGGGTTTTGATCTTTCTTGATGCAAAGAAATGAGTTAAAATCAAGTTTTGGATCAATGGTGGACGAGTCAAAAATGCTCAAACTGTGAAAATAGCCTGTATGTATCGATACATTGCAGAATGTATCGATATATTTGGTTCAAAAAACTTAAATGTATCGATACAATCGATATTATGAACCACTGTATCAATACTATGAAATATTGTATCGATACATGTTGATATGTATCGATACATTTTTGTACAGAATGCATGTTTCGATCTTGGCATGGCCTAGTATCGATACATGAGGTCCTATATCGATATAGAGGCTCATGTATCATGCATCTACATGTTGTATCGATACAAAGGGGATAATTCAAATTTTTGGATCGTTGGAGCGTTGTATCGATACAGTCAAGGAAAATTATGAATTTTCTCATATATTTTGTCCCTGGACACCTTGAACTACATCATTTGATGCCACATCTTTGCATTTACCTTTGATAGGATCCCTAGGCCTTCTTGAACATTGCCAAAATACTTTTTCATGGGGCGACAACCATCGCTCCCTCTCACGTCCGTGCTCTAGATTGCTAAAAAAATAGCCCAGACAAAATAGGATGTCTATAGCCATTGAAAGGGGCATTCGAATATTGCAAGTGTTTGGAGATTCAGCCCTCGTCATTTACCAACTAAAGAGAGAATGGCAAACACGTGATGCTAAACTGATGCATTACGCGAATCTGACATTAGAGCTCAAGAAAGAGTTTGATGATATTAGCTTTCAACATTTACCTTAAAAAGAGAACCAAATCACTGATGCCCTGGCCACTTTATCTTCGATGTTTAAAGTCAATCGAGAATCAAACATTGCTCATATCCAAATGAGTATCTATTTAACCCTGACACATTGCCAGAATATTGAAGAAGAGAGATAATTTGCCATGGTATCATGACATACTTTAGTTTATCAAGAATCAACGATACCCAAAAGGCACCATTGAAACTGATAAGAGAACTATCAAATGATTAATTGCAAACTTTATTTTGGATGGTGAGGTTTTATACAAGAAGGGCTAAGATCAGGTGTTACTTCGATGCTTGGATGCCTTTAAAGCCAAAAGAATATTTGAAGAAGTTCACGAAAGGATTTATGGTATGCATGATAATGGACATCGAATGGTAAGACAAGTCATGCGATCAGGTTATTATTGGTTAACTTTTGAAAAAGATTGCATTGACTATGCCTGAAAGTGTCACAAACGCCAAATCTATGTTGACAAGATCCATGTACCACCACACCTCTACAAGTTATGATAGCATAGGGCCCTTTTCTTTTTAGGACATGGACATGATTGGACTGATTACCCCTAAGGCTTCTAATGAGCATCACTTCATTTTGGTCGTGATTGATTACTTCACCAAATGGGTAGAGGCAGCTTCTTATGCCAACATCACAAGATTTATCATGTGCAAATTTGTGAAATAGGACATCATTTGTATATATGGTCTTCTCAAACAGATCATCACTGATAATGCACATAACTTGATAATGCACATAACTTGAAAAACAAGATGATGCAAGCATCTGCTTTCAGTTTAAGCTTTGGCATCGAAACTCTATCCCATATTGTCCAAAGATAATAGAGCAATTAAAGCAACCAACAAGAATATCATGAAGAAAATTGAAAAGATGGTTGAGACGTACAAGGATTGGCATGGAAAGTTACATTTTGCCTTACACGCCTATCGCACAACAGTAAGAATTTTCGTGGGTGCCACCCTATTTTCTTTAGTCTATGACATAGAGGCTGTCTTGCCGATTGAAGTTGAAATCCCTTCACTTAGAGTCTTGATGGAATCGTGACTTGAAAAGGCTAAATGGGTTAAAAATCGATACGAACAGCTTAATCTCATCGAAGAGAAAATGATCAAAGCCATCTATCATGGGTAGATGTATCAAAAGTGCATTATGAGAGCGCATGACAAAAAGGTCTATACTCATTAGTTTCTAAAAGGTGACTTGGTGCTCAAATAAATTTTTTTGATACATAAATATACTCACATAAAGTGGACCTTAAATTAGGAAGGGCCGTACATGGTGAAACGCGTATTCTCTAGAGGAGCTCTAATCTTAATCTAGATAGATGGCAGTGACCTGCCCAACCCTATGAATTCTGATTCTGTTAAGAAGTACTATGCTTGAAAGGACTTAATGATGAAAACCTGAAAAGGCATCCTATTAGTCCCTCGCCTACCACTCACAAAAAAATCCAAAATCCTAAAAAAAACAACAAAGCGAAACAAAAAATAATAAAAAGAAAGAAGAAAAAAAGAAAACCAGCTTAAGTTGAGAACCTGAGAGGGAGACTTAAATGATCAAACCTCCTCATTCAAATAAAGCCAAGCCTAAACTCTCGTTAGCGAAAACCAATCTTCGCCATATTCATAACTCTAAGCAAGACAATAAGTCATAACCCAACCCATCTGTTTTGTGTTAACCAACACCACCAAAACCTTACCCATACCTGCAGTCAAAAAATGGAAACTACCTAACTTTAAGGCCTCTATCCCACCATAGGGCAATCTAAGGGATCTTTCTATGAGCTGCCAGCACTAAAAGAATCAATTGCTCGAAAGAAATCTCCAAAAGCATGTAGTGGAGAATTTATGTCATTAGCGTTAGAGCCAATTAACCAGGAATACTTCTCATATCTCTTTTGTACTTCAAAACCTTCCACAATCTTATAAGTTTATCCCAAATTGTACCCTCTGTCTTTGAATAAAAATATTCTTGATTTTTCATAAAATTTTTTCATAGCACTGTATTTCATATTGCATTATATTTATAATTTAATTGATAATGGTTAATAAACTAACAAGACTAATAATAGGATTTCCTATCATTACTTTGAAAGATAAAACTTTGTAAGGACTTTGTTTCATGTTTAAACACCAGGAATAAACTCTTAGGGCCATAATCAATCTCACCCTGGGACCCCACATCTAGAGAATATGCTCAAAACCTCCTCAGTGAGTGGTCATGGACCTCTTGTACCTTCAAAGAGGGGACAATCTTAGATTTAAACCCTCAGAAAATCTAAAGCAAGATTGGCAAACCCTGGGCAAAAGGCCACCTCACCAAAGCTGAAGAAAGCCTAAAACTAGCCATTGGATTAGGCCTTGAAAGTAATCACTTTTGCATCAATTAGGCAGGCATTTATATCTTTATGCATTATGCAACATTTAACATCTTACATGTATCAGCTTCCATATGCAGAAGTCAAATTTATAAGAACTGAAGGTACCATTTTTTTATTTTGAAAAACCCTAAAAGGCCTCAAGTAATTACCTTTGACATTAAATGCTCATTAAAAATCACCTAAGAAGGATATCTAAACTCATTTCCTTCTATTCCTCAAAGAGCAGGATGTTTCCTTACCTCAAAGCCCACACAAGTTGGTGGTAACTACCTACCTCAGTCCTCAAAGAGCAAGATGCTTATTAAAGCCTACACAAGCCGGTGGCACCTATTACCTTAGTTTACAAAGAGCTAAACATCTTTCTTCACTTGCTTTAAAGCCCACATAAACTGGTGGCACTTATCTGCCTTAGTCCATGAAAAGTTGGACGTCCTTCTTTACCTACTTTAAAGCCCACACAAGTTGATGGCACCTGTTTAAGAAAAAAAATGAAAAACAACCTAGTAAGGAGGTCAAACCCTATAAAACTCATCAAAATTTTCTTTTTTGTAAGTTGTTTAACCCATCTCAACATGATACTAGATAACTCTCCACTTTTCAGTAGGCACACAAATCAATTACCCCATCCAAATAAAATGGTGTCTATTTGTCTTTGCCCTGTACCTAATAGTTAGCAACGACCAAAGAGGGGTAGCTATAGACACTGTATTTTTTTCAGACCAGTTTTTTGGCATCCTAGGAGTTTAGTAAAAAATGAAAAAATCAAAAAATAGAAATAAAAGCTAGGGGATGACTGTCGGCTATTGTATTGCCAAGCATTGTTAGGAAACTCTCTAGCAATCAAAGATTGCTTTTAAAGAAACTCTCCAACAAAAAAAATACTCTCTCAACTATCAAAGAAACTCTCCAGCAATCCCAAATCCATCCCCACAAATCTTCCAGCCACTCTAGCTTCGAAAACTCACCAAAACACTATTCCATTATCTTTCACCCTTAACCAACCTCTATTCCTATAGCTTCCTTAAACCACCACGAGAACACTTTTGAAAACTTAAACTTTCAAGCACTTTTATCCTAAAAACACCCTATCAACAACCATATTGCTAGAAAGCTTCTTCTTTTCACCTTTTTCTTGCTAAATAATAGGAAAAAAAAAGGAAAAAATTGAGCTTAAAGTCACTGCTTTAAAAAAAAAGGAAACTTTAAGCTTTTGCTGGTATATTTTTTACCTTGTTCCATATATTTACTGTTTTGATCATCCATTTCAGTTTAGTGAACCCTTCATGTTGCCATGACCCTCCTAATACTCTCATGCATCTTTGTTGCCTTGGCTGTAGTAGTCATAGGATCTTGATGACCTTTCTTGAAACCATGATGTTGTGGGATACATAAACTAACCATGATTCATTTTCATCACCATACAACCTATTTTCATGCACCTTTTGCCATGTTCCTTCCATATTCACATACTCATTTCATATTTAAATGGTTACCTTTATATGTTTTAGTATGTTCAAATATTTTTCTTGTGTTTTAAGGAGGCTTATGAGATAAAAATGCTATCATGACAACATCCACTTTGTTGTAAAAACATGTTTATATCATCTACATGCATCCTATTTATGATCGTTTTGCATTTATGTCACCCATTTCCATGTTAAAATGTCATCTTTGCTTGTTTGCATGCTTAATCCATGTTCATCTTTGTATGTGCTGTATTTTGTTCATGATATCTCCATTAAAAAGCTTGCTTATCTCTTACAAACTGATTTTTAAAAACTTCCCCAAGTTAAGTTCATGTTACCTTTAATAGATAGAGAGTAGTATGGACTTAATATTTTCATCAAATTGGTCTCCCAATCTTGGGGGCAAATCAAATTTTAGATCTAAATTCATGGTGAAATAAGTTTATTTTTCAAAAAAAAAAAAAACCTTCATAGTATTGATCCTTCATCTTGAGTCTCATATTTTTTTATGACATGGTCAACAGGTTGTTCCATCATCCAAAACTAATCTAGGATTGTGGAATGAACTTGTAAAGCCCGTGTTACTTTTTGCTGTGGACGTTCGAATATCTTAGACTCGAGCCTATCTTCGAAGAACTAGAATATCTAATAATCTCCATATTTTTGCTCTAGTAGCATTGTAGTTTGAATTTGAAAAATATTTTTGAACTACAAAATATTTTTTTGATTTTTTCAATATTTTTCTATTAAAGGGTATCAATTTACCTTTCAACAGTTCCTTATTTTCCCTTAGATCATCTCCGATGAGGGAGTTCTGATTTTTCAAACCTTTACTATCCAAAACCCCTTGAACTAACATGTAACATTATGTTTGGGCCTATTACGGCCCACCACTGATTTTTACGAAATTTTCAAATATTTTTCCTGAAAAGTTCACAAAATTCCCTTTCTGGAAAGGTATTATCTATGATCTAATGATCCTGGATCAGCTTATAATGATTTTTTGAAATCCATCATGCCCTTTTAATCATACATGCTCCTAATGCTAAGATGAACCTAATTTCAAAAATTAATTCCACCTAGAAAGTGATTTTTAAGAATTTTTAGAATTTTTTATATTAAATCTTGTCGAGTTATCTTTCCAACGGTACCTTATTTACCCTCTAAAATTGTCGATGCACCCAAACAAAATCTAAAAATAGAGATGACACGATGTTGTCCCTTATTTTCAACCTAATTTTTGAATCCCCTTTTATCGAGATGTTCAGATGTCTTGAAAATGTGCCCAGTTGATTCCCCTACAACATCAACCCTCTTTGACTCATGTTAGCTTCAAAGGAGAGATCAAACCAAGAGGAGGGTGAATTGGTCTTATAAAAACTTTGTAAATTTGAAAATTAAAATAAGATAAGGAATAGAAAAAAATCAACAATGGATGTATAGAGGTTCGATCCTTTAATTTGGCACCTACATCTTCTCTTCTTAGTACTTTCTTTCCAAGGTGATTCCCATAAGTGAATTGTTACCTTTAAGGCTAAGGTATAACCTTACACAACTATCTTTTAAGGCTTAGATAGAACCTTTCAAATACTTTAAGAATTATACCCCAAACTCTCAAATATTTCACTTACTTTCACACAACCCCTTTGTGAAATGAAAGAAGTATTTTGCAAACTAATTGAACCTCTAGTAGGTAGATGTTTGCTAGAATTTAAGTACAAGAAAAATGAGACACAAATAGACTTGAAGAGTATGAATTGATACAAGTAGAGAATAATGAATTTGATGATTTTGAGCTTTTGTTGTTCAATGATTCAATGAAATCTGTAACTCTTCCTCTTCAGCTGTTTGGAACCTTCATTTATAGCTGCAAATTGATTCATAGACGTTGGGCATTTAATGTGGTGGTTGGAGAGCCATTGTACCCTTCATAAATGCTAATTTCTGTTCAATCCCGTGCTATAGTATCGATACAATACCAATAGTATCTATACATAATTTAAAAAAATGACCATTACAACTTGTTGTATTGATACTGGAGTTTGAGTATCGATACTAAGCAAGCTGTATCGATATAATATGAGGGTTTTAGCCAAACATAAGCTACTACCAAACCTTGTATTGATATTTATGGAGTGAGTATCAATAAGCAACTTGTATCGATACATGCACACTTGTATCGATACATTTGAGGGTTTCATACAAACCTTAGCTACTGCCAAGCCCTGTATCGATACTCATGGAGTGAGTATTGATACTAAGCAACCTATTTCGATACATATGTTCATTGTATTGATATATTTAAGGGGTGTATGCATAGTATCGATACAAATGTTCTTTGTATTGATACTAACCTTCAAAACTTTGTTTGTGAAATCATTTTTGTTGACTCAAACATATTTCAATAATTACAAACTTAGTATTTTTAAAGATGTTTTCAATTTAAACACAAATACGAAGTTGAGTATTAACTTAGCTTAAGTTTGCTTGTTATATCAAAACCGAAATTAAGGTTAACAATCTCCCCATTTTTGATATAACAAAACTTAAGGTAAATTTGCTTATGTTTGAGTTTAACGAAGAAATAACTCCTCCTCAATAAGGCAATGGTTTGAGAAAATTTATTTCAAGAAATGACTCCCACTCAATAAATTACCCAAGATTAGAAATTAAGCTTAAGAAATTAAGTGTAGATTTAACATGTAATTCGGGTTCCAACATATGCATAATCAATTCATAGTTCGTGTTTCAACATATGCATAACCAATTCATGGAAAGCAACATATTGCAAATTTAACATGTAATTAAGTTTAGGTTTAACATGTAATTCGGGTTCCAACATATTCATAATCAATTCATAGTTTGTGTTTCAAGATATGCATAATCAATTCATGGAAAGCAACATATTGCAAATTTAAGGTCTTTCTCCCCCTTTTTGTTATATCAAAATAGAATTCAAGGACAAATAGGCATAAGGAAGCATAAGTAGGATAAATTTATCAAGAAAAAGATGTTTAAGACAATGCAAAACATAAAGTAGCATAGAAGTCTTAAATCATGAAAATCGATAAGTAAATAGAAATCCTAATAATCTTAAAACAATATCCTAAAAACATAAAGTTTGACAATTTTAAGAATTATGGCTAAGGTGACTAGACTTCGTCGGTCAGAGGATTCTCAACGAGCAGAGGAGTAGGTGGAGGCATACGAGGAAAGACAGCAGAGAAAGCATGGAATTGCTCTGTTAGAGCTCGGTGACTTTGCTAAAGAGTAGAGAAACGAGTATCGATGGTGTTGAATCATCCTTCCCATGCATCAAAGTAGCCCATAATAGATGTGAACATCATGGGAATATCCATGGGTGCAGGAGCTGGAGGTGGAAGAGGCTCATCATGCTCCATTTTATCATGATCGTTACAAGCTGGAGCATCTAGTTGCTCAAGTGGTGGCTATCGATAAGCTTTCAGAACAAAATCACCACCTTGTATTTCATATCCAGCAAGTCCCATAGATTTGTGACCAATGTAGCGATATACAATTAACATAATACCAGGGTTGCATGAAAGATCAAGACCTTGAGTTTTAAAGTAGTAACTCAAAGCCATGCCATAAAGAAGATTATGACAACCACGTATGCATAGAATGAGGTTCGCAAATATGAAGTAGGCTAGATTTAGATGGGTGTTGGATGAAATCATATGCAGCCACTAATAATTCGCATTGCTAATCAAAGTATGTTTGGTTTCATATGGAGCACATGTGAAATGATAAGATAGAGTAAGCGATCGACTGAAAGAAAGAGTATGGCTTTATTGTGGCAAGTGTGTAATGCAGCGGGAGCTGAGCCTTCATTGATAACGCTTTCATTTGGAAAACCAAAGGCAGAAGCAAGGGAAGCCATGTTGATTAGGAGATCTTGTCCAAAAAGATAGGACTGAATAGTAATGACATTGTCATGATTATCAACAACGAGAGATGCATTACTAAAGAAGGCACGGAAAAGATTTTCACGTACTGAAACATTTAAAGAGAGGATTTTGGTCCATCCAAAGGTGTTAAAAGTTTAAAGGTAGGGATAGTTAATGAATTGTAAGAAAGGAAAGTCGATGACACGACATTGTTGGATGGGCATTTGGGCATAAATGGTGGTGAAAAGCTCTCGACCCCATGTATCGCGAAAGCACAAGTCAAAGAAGGATTGATTTTAGGTCGAAAGTGGTTGACGAGCAGAAGAGGTAGTGGCACAGGTGACGGGACCTTAATGGCATGTTGTTTGTTTGGTTTTAGGAGCCATGGTGTGTGTGAGATCTTTGGTTGAACAGATGGTAAGGGAATAGGTTGAGTGGGTAAAAGGCTATTTGAGGAGTTTTGTCGAACAGGTGATGGGCACTAAAATTGGTTTGTAATTTATATGATGTAAGGAGTTGATCTGGAATCAATTGTACAAACAATGGTGTGGAATGGTTTAGGAATAAAATGGAGTCAATTTTTTGGAAGAAATTTGGATGAAAGGGATGAAATTAGAAAAAGAAGTGGTGAGGGTTAGAGTGATGGGAAATGTTGAAATCTTGATGGTTTGGATGGTAATGAGTGATTTTGAAATAGTTTTGGGTAAGTGGGATAAAAGAATTTGGTAAATGGATCAATTGATTTTGAAAAGAAACTGAAGATGATGAGATTTGATAATTAGAGGATGGAGTGAGAAAGAGAGATGGTATGAACAGTTTTGGTTTGAATAAGAGAAAATCGCACGGTAGGGTTCTAAATAAACAATGAGTATTGATACAAAAGAAGCAGTATCGATACAAAGAACATTTTTGGGTTCTGTATCGATACACACTAAGAAGTATTAATACAGTGTATTGATACAGAATGGTAGGTATCGATACAAAGAACAAATTTGGATTTGTATCGATACAATGGAAACAAGTCTTGATACACAAAAGGAGAATGGACAGAAATTGATATAGATGGCCTAATATGGGGTCATTTTCAATAAGATGTCACCAAATTAGATGTATTTTTGATCCAATTATTTATTTAAAATATTTGAAAATATATCTTGGACCAAAATCAAGATCATTCAAGGCTGAATCAAGATGTAACAAGATTATCCAATAAAGTCATGACAATTGAGCATTAACAAGCAAGTAAGCGTGTAAAACTAGTTTTATCAAACTAAGCATTATGCAAACAATAGTGAGGCACAGCATCAGGATTAGATTAAATTATGAATTTTTAGGGTGTATTCATTAATCCAATTTCTTGTCTAATTGTGCAAAATCTATCCTTATCAAGTGGTTTAGTGAAAATGTCAGCTAATTAGTGCAAGGTATCAACAAACTCAAGCACTATATCACCTTTTTGCACATGGTTTATAATGAAATGATGTCTAATTTCTATGTGCTTGGTTCTAGAGTGTTGGATTGGATTTTTGGTGAGTCAAATGGCACTAGTTTTATCACATTTAATTGGAATATGATCCATGGTAATGCCAAAATCCTCCATTTTTTGTTTTATCCATAAAATTTGGGCACAACAACTACCCCCGGATATGCATTCCGCTTTGATTGTGGATAAGGCAACACTATTTTGTTTCTTGGAAAACCATGTTATGAGCATATTTCCAAGAATTGACATGTTCTGGAAGTGCTTTTCCCATCAATTTTGCATCCACCAAAATCCACATCGGAGTAAGCATGTAGGACAAGGGATGATTCTTTATGATACCATAGGCCTGGATTTGGAGTGTCTATAAGATATCTAAAGATTCTTTTTGCAACAATTAGGTGAGACTCTCATGTGGTGAGGTGATGATTGGTATCTAGCACATAGGTATACACTAAACATTATGTTCGATCTACTTACGGTAAGATATAGCAATGAACCTATCATAGACCTATAAAGTTTAGAGTCAACGATTTTACCTCTTTCATCCTTTTCAAGCTTTGTTGAGGTACTCATAGGTGTGGAACAAGGCTTTACTTCATCCATTTTAAACCTCTTAAGTAATTCTTTGGTGTACTTTGCTTGATTGATGAAGATGCCATCTTTAGTTTGTTTAATTTGTAGCCCCAAGAAGAATGTCAATTCTCCCATCATTCTCATTTCGAACTCACCTTACATTAACTTAGAAAATTCTTCACAAAGAGATTCATTAGTAGCACCAAAGATAATGTCATCAACATAAACTTGAATCACTAAAATTCCTTATTTTTTACTTTTATAAGTAGAGTTTTGTCAACATTACCTCTATTAAAACTTTTTTCAATTAAAAACTTTGAGAGTCTCTCATACCATGCCCTAGGTGCTTGCTTTAGTCTATATAAATCTTTTTAAAGTTTAAAAACATGATCAGAAAAATAAAGATTTTTAAAATTGAGAGGTTGATCAACATAAACTTCCTTATTAATGAAGCCATTTAAAAAGGCACTTTTGACATCCATTTGATACAACTTGAAATTATAGAAACATGCAAAAGCTAGTACTATTCTAATGGCCTCTAGTCTAGCTACAGGGGCATAAGTTTCATCATAATCAATTCCTTCTTCTTGACAAATCCTTTGGCTACTAATCTAGCCTTATTCCTAACTATTATTCCATTCTCATCAAGTTTGTTCCTAAAATCCCATTTAGTACCTACAATGGGATAATCACTAGGTTTCTCAACTAAATTCCAAACTTTGTTTCTTTCAACTTGGTTTAATTCTTCTTGCATAGCTATGATCTAATTTTTATCTTTTAGAGCCTTATCTAAATTCTTGGGCTTAATTTGTGAAAACAAGGCTATATAATTACATGTATTTCTAAGGGATAATCTAGTTCTTACCCCTTGCTTTAGATCACCAATTATCTCACCATCTATGGCATAAGTCAACTCTCTAGGATGATTTCTTTCCCTTTCTACTTGAGTTGGCTCATCTAGTTGGTTTTGCATTGTTTGTCCTTGCTCCTTATATGATGTTTGTTCTTGGTAAATTTTTACATCATCATTGTCAAAAGATAACTTTCTTAAGGTTGAGTTAGCTTCATCAAATATAATATGTATTGACTCTTCAACAACTAAAGTTCTCTTATTAAACACTCTATAAGCTTTGGAATTTGTTGAATAACCAAGAAAAATTCCTTCATCACTTTTTGCATCAAAGTTACCAAGATTGTCCTTTCCATTATTTAATACAAAGCTTTTACATCCAAAAGGATAAAAGTAGCTAATGTTAGGTTTTCTTCCTTTGAGAAGTTCATATGAAGTTTTCTTTAGGATTGGCCTAACCATGGCTCTATTTATAATATAGCAAGAAGTATTAATAGCTTTTGCCCAAAAATATCTTAGTAAATTGTTTTCACAAAGCATGGTTCTAGCCATTTCTTTTAAGGTTCTATTTTTTCTTTGAACAACTCTATTTTGTTGAGGAGTTCTAGGTGTCGAGAAGTTATGGCTAATACCAATTTCATTACAAAATTTGTCAAAACCAAGGTTTTCAAACTGTTTTCCATGATCACTCCTTACACTTAAAATAGAATAACCCTTTTCATTTTAAATGATTTTACAAAAAGTAATGAATTTTCTAAGGCTTCATCTGTAGAGTGTAAGAAGAGAACCTAAGTAAACCTAGAGTAATCATCTACAATGATAAATCCATATTGTTTACCTCTTAAGCTTAATGTCCTAGTAGGACCAAAAAGATCAATATGAATAAACTGTAATACTCTAGTAGTTGAGACAATATTAATTGGTTTGAATGAAGCTCTTCTATGTTTGCCTTGGATACATGCATAA
The DNA here is from genome assembly GCA_038381835.1 of Adansonia madagascariensis. Taxonomy (NCBI): domain Eukaryota; kingdom Viridiplantae; phylum Streptophyta; class Magnoliopsida; order Malvales; family Malvaceae; genus Adansonia; species Adansonia madagascariensis. The sequence continues at coordinate 16,397 of JBBYHL010444450.1, forward strand.
CATATTCTATCATTATCAAATTTTATTTTTGGCAATCCAACAACAAGGTCTTTTCTAGATATTTTAGAGATTACATTCATACTAGCATGTCCTAATTTTCTGTGCCACAACCAATGCAAGTCATCATTATTAGCAATGAAACAAACATTTTGAGAAGATAAATCATCTAGATGCACAATATAGATATTTCCTTCTTTATGTCCTATAAAAATAATTTTGTTTGTCTTAACATCAACAACTTAACAATTTATTGATTCAAAAATAACTTTCATGCCTTTGTCACACAGTTGACTAATACTAAGGAGATTATGTTTAAGACCTTTGTCAAATAGAATATTTTCAATATTGGATGAAGAATTGTTACCTATGGTTCCAATACCTTTAATTTGTCCTTTTGAGTTATCACTAAAGGTAACACTTCCTCCATCTTTAGGCTTTAGCTCCACGAATTGATTTTGGTCATCAGTTATGTGTCTTGAGTATCCACTATTAAGGTACCAAGAATTTTCTTTTGCTGAATTTGCCTTGAAGGAATGCTCTTCCTCCTACAACCATAAAATCATATTTTCTTTTTAGGTACCCAAACTTTCTTGGGTCCTTGAGTATTAGTGCTCAAAA
>JBBYHL010444461.1:4427-17013 GCA_038381835.1 Adansonia madagascariensis
ATAATAATTAATCTTATTATCATAACTGCTTTTAATCTCTATGCTCATTCAAACGGATCCTTAAGCCCCATTTCCTACGCGGTTAAATACTAGCGCAGATTGGAGGGATATATCCCACCCACTTACACTGCACCGCCACTGCCCTTCCAATTTCACAGAAAGAGTGAATGTTAAAGGCCGCTGAACCATAATGGAGAAAGTAAACCCATTTTATACCCTTTTCTAAAAAATTTTTAAACTATTGAATTTTTTAGTTCTTCTATTTTAATTTACTTTTTAATATAAATATAATTTTAATAATTTTTAACTATTAATTTTATATATAAACATTTTAATCTCATATCTTTAATGATTATTTTAACACTATCACTACTACATTTGTATCCAAATAAATCTATTAATTTTAATCTCATTATTATAATAACAAATCTCACCAACACTCTTTTTAATCTAAACGGAATCACTCTCGTCAACAATCAAAATGGAGCCGAAAATGCCCCGTTAACACTACTCCCAGTAACTTTAATCTGTCCCCAAAGATTTTACCAGCATTCACCTACGTATCAGAACTCAGAAGCTTAACCAGCTCAACAAGCACCCAAAAATACCCCAAACACATTCCGACCGGCACAATAAAATATTACAACAATGAATATCAAATCGCATATTTTTTCTTCTACACATCAAATCAAAGACTAGTATCAGAAAAGGTCAGCACGGTGAATAAACAAACATATAGCAGAAATAGTTCTTATAATCAGTAGCTCGCTCTGGCAATGAATTGGGACAACCTATATTTTGCTCTTCTCCTTTCATGTCTGATAAAATTTAACAACATCAATGCCTCCATGGCAGACTAACAGCTAGGAAAATCAGGTTATTATCTCAACTTCATTGAAGCAAATGAAGTTGCCAAATCCATGGCCTCATTAACGTGTGATGCATCCGTTCCCTGAGATGAAACATAAATTCCATGAATTACAGAAGATAGGGCTTGTGAGCAAACTCGATATCACAAAACTGCAGGGAATTGAAGTCTAAGGAACAATAAGGAACAACTTGCAACTGGATTCAAGATTTAAGTGAATAAAAATCCAAGCATTTCTCACAGAAACTGAATTTGAAGCACCAAATTACCAACCTGTCCAGTAGCCAAACCACCCTTGCCTTTACCACACCTTCCCTTTAGAGGCCCAAGCGCATTTGTCAACCACTCTGATACTTCCAATAGCTTGCTCTGCTCAGATTTCTCAGGTACACCGGCATAAACAACAGCCTTGTTTGTAGTTTCATCAATACTGAAAACCATAACTGGCATTCCCTGTTTATTAAACGGAAGCATTTAGCACAAATATAGGAAACAAACTTCGACAAAAGAACCCAATTAATTCAAAAAGCGGGTCAAAATTAGCTTAGAAACCTTCTGCTGAATAACTTTTGAAACTGCTTCACGAAGTGCAGCTGCATCTAGACCAACATCAATACGGGAGACGCAAAAGGTCTTTCCCTCTGAGGCAGCAACTTCAGCAAATTTGAATGCTATCGTGACAGCTTTCTGCATATTCTGTTCAGCAATCTTCTTTTGTGCCTTTTTCAGTTGATTCTGATCAAACAAACCAATTTAAAAGGATCTAAGACCATCATTAATGGACACTAAAAAAAAAGTTTAATGTTACAAACAACTATATAAGAGATTAAATATGGGATATTCTTACTAAAGCTCAGGTTCTAGCATCAAAAAATGAATGTTTGATGCAGGCACATTAATTTTTCTGGGACTTTTACTTTGCATTTAAGGTCATATCCTCATATGCATCTAATATGGGTCTAACAAGCACATATTAGTGAAAATGACAAGTCAGAGTAACATAGGTGATATTATTAGTTGAAATGTGAAAATGACAAGTCAGCAACATGGGTCTAAATTTGATAGTGTGGCAAAGTCTTGTATAGTTGTAATGTGATACCTGAAGTTGTGCAATCTTGCCCCTAATATCAGCTTTCTTGGCAGCAGGAATTGATGCAGAATCCACGCTAGTTTTGAAGGAGGCCACTTTCTGTAAAGATACAAAATAAAATTTCAAAATGGAAGCAAACTGGCATAATACTCCCCTTTAGAAGGATGTTCTTCTATAACGAAAATGACCTCTTAAAAAGTATGAAATCACCTTCCATGTGAGACGAAAAGGAGAGTCTAAACATTTTACCTGTAGCTAGTTTTTGTATAAAAGATGAACATAAAAATTGCATATTATGAATGAGAACGCAGAAGCAAGCAGGAGATGTACATCCATCCACCATGCTGTTACATTAACAACCTATTTAAGTATTACCATGTGAAGAGGGGACTTTAATAATGATGATCCAATCATGACATACCAGTGAAACTATTGCTATGTTTTTTTTTTTTTTCTTTTTTCCTGTTCAAGGGGAGGGTGGGGTGGGGGCCTGGGAGGGAGCAAGAGAGCAATGAGGGGTCCATTAGGGAGGCCCAAAGTTTCTAAAAATTTTTAATATATATGTACATATATTAATATTAAATAATCTTAAATTCAATAATATTAAAATTGTTAATTTTATTTTTTTAATTTATAATTTAAGAACAGTTAAAATCATAGTATTACTTCTTATTTTGTACCATCAATTACTACTTACAAATATTTAAAATTAAGAGACTCGTTATTAATTTTAAATTACAATAATGTAAACTTATAAAAACTAAATTAACTTTTATCTGCATAAAACATTTTAAAGGTTTAGCCCATTTAAATTTAGACCATTATCCATTATCCATTATCCTCACTAAAAGACTATAAATAAAATACTGTTGATATTGCTTATACCCACTGCTATCCACTTATATATATATATATATATTGTTTTTTAATATGAATGCACTAAAATTATATACATTTTTAATGTATATGATATGATAAATGAAATATAATTTGGCCACCCCAAAATTCTTGTTGAAGATCCACCACTGCGAGAGAGCAGAGAGAACCGTAACATAAATTGAAAACCAAATATCGAAGAAACAAAGCCATATGTTGACGTGGAAACACAGCATTTAGGTATATGAAGACAAATGTATATGTCACCTTAAAGCGATACAATAAGACTAAAATAGCAACTTGAAACGAATCTATACTATATATAAAGCATCTGACTACGTGTCATGAGTCAATGACATAAACTCAATTGATAAATTTATATAAAAACCAAAATTAAAAAAAAAAAAAAAACGTGTTTTCTAAGAAACTACACAACTCGTTAAAAATTACTGTCATATTTTACTATTATTACTTTGTTGCCTCTTTTTTAAAGTAAATTTTTTTAAAAATTACTTATCCATTAAATGACTTCTTTTTAAAAAAAATCAATTTTTTTTTTTTTCAAAAAAAAGGTCTTCACAGACGTCGTGTTGTATCAAAATCTAGCATAAATAAAGGCATTGATAATAACAACTTCCAAGCATTTAAGTCTCAGAGACCAAGGTAGGGAAACAAACCTTCTCTAGCAAGCTTACTTCCATCTTGGATGCATCATCTACTTCCTGCAAAAGAAGGTCACCCAATTCCATCGCCTTCAAAGCACTCTCAGCAGTGACAGCAGTTATCCTTCGAACCCCTTTAGCAATTCCCTCCTCGGATAAAAGAGCAAATGCTTTTGCTTCCCGTGTATTTGTTATGTGTGTACCTATAAACATCCTCGAAGTCAGCTTTAACACAAAATTCAAAGGCTTCCAGTGATGTCATTCAAATAAAGAAATTAACCTCCACATAATTCTGCTGAAATTGACGACCATTCTTTGTTTTCTGGATCGGCAAGGAGGTCCTCCACTTTTTCACCAATTGCCACTACTCTAACTGGATCAGGATAAACCTGCATTGAAAGCATAACACAACATAACTTCCAGAAGGAACATGCAAAGCCAAATTAGAAAGCTATAATGAAGAAATGCTTAAGCTTACTTCTCCAAAGACAGCTCGCAAACCATTGATGAGCTTGGCTTCAGCAAGCGTTGCCTCCTTTGAATATACATCTAACTCAGCTTTTATTTGCTCGTTCACAATAGACTCAATTTTCCTCAAATGGTCAGCATTAATAGCACCATCTCTGTTTGGATCTGATAACATTGAATCAAATTTTAGCAATAATTTAAGCCATATGGCAAACAAAAGAACTAATAACTGAGGTGTTAATGTTGAGTAGATTTCTTATAAATTTTTTGTAAAAGGAAATATGTGATTTCATAAGCATTTTGCTTCGGTAAAATTTTAAAAGGATAATATGTGAGATTAATGTAATAAAAAACATCGATTTCCTTACATTCAATTGACTAATTACAATAAGTAGCTAACACTTGAGATTTTCAAGATTTTTTTCATTGAAAATCTTCCATTATGTAAAGCCTAATTTTAGGAAGAACAATTCATGAACACACATTCTGGTTTAAAATTTTTCAATGGTTTAAAAATTATGAAGACAACAGCTTATCAAACACCTCCTTAGTTAAAACTCACCATGGGAAAAATCAAATCTCAATTTTTCAGGAAGAACAATGGAACCCTTCTGGTCAACATGATTGCCAAGCACTTCCTACATTCAAATTGTGAGAATGCGAAACATGGAAAAGTAAGAAATATCACAACAAGAACAAAGGAGAATAGAGTTATGAACATCAGCATATTAAGTTGTACCCTGAGAGCGAAGTTCAACATATGAGTGCAAGTATGGTTAGGAGCAATCAAGCTACGCCTATCATAGTCAACCTGCAGAAATGATTGGAATACTCAAACAGTTGCAAATTAAACGAAGCAATTCATTTTATAGATGAAAAATTATAATTGATACTTGAAAACGAAGGAGCTAGTTTAAAGTTTATGGTTTTACCTTACAAGTTACTTTATCACCAACAGAGAATATGTCAGTAAATCCAGAAAGAGAACCAATATGAAGTACAAAACCTCCAAATATTTGAACATTACATACTTGGAACGAACCAAAGGAACCATCAAGAGATCCTGTGTCAAAAATCTATGTCCAGATGCAAATATGTCAGGTGAATAAAGACAGCAAAACAAAAGAAAGCAATCATTGGGCTGGCATCCTTTTAATTGTCTCATTGCTTTCTTAGATATGGACGGAACATGTAGTTCAATTTCAAACAATAAATGCACATTGTTTAGGATTGAATCACATAGAACGAAAATCTATGTCCAGAAGCAAATATGTCAGGTGAATGAAGAAAGCAATCATTGGACTGATATCCTATTAATTGTCTCATTGCTTTCTTAGACATGGATGGAACGTGTAGTTTAATTTCAAACAACATATGCACATTGCTAAGTATAGAATCATAAGATAGATGTACAAATATATGCATGTATATTACCTAACGAAATCTAGAGGTGATGCCCAGATCATAATTACCTTTCTTTTTTATCATTTTCAAGGTACTTTTCGAACTTAAAAGGTTACAACCAGCACAAAATTAATTCCATGTAAAACCTAAAATAGCCATCTATATCCTTGACCAATCCCTGCTCAAAGCAACCACAAAGTTTCAATCCTAAGCCTAATTTGCCGTAGCCCCAGCAAGCAGGCTGGTTTTTTTTCCACTTTAATTACCCCACAAGATTCAATTTTTGCCATCCTAAATCAATCATGAACTTTATTTGCCCTTTCCCAACCTACAGAGCCCCCAAAATCATATATTTCTTGCTCATGGTACAGCCACTATTTCAAAAAAAAAAAAAAAATAGAGGCAACCTACTTATTGTACTATGGACACAGTGGTTCATACAAACCCAAAAGATTCAATATTTTGGGGCTGGTTTTTTTCCTTTTTATTACCCCACAAGATTCAATATTTTCAATCTGAAATAAATCATAAACTTTATTTGTCCTTTCCCAACCAATGCTGCCCCAAAACCATAAATTCCTTGCTCAGAGAATTAACCATTTTTTAAAAAAATGAAGCAATCCACCCACTGTACTACCGACAGTGGTTCATACAAACCCGAAAAGGTAAATATGAAAAGATTTTAAGGATAAAATCTCATGTAATAAAATTAAATACCTGACCACCTTGCTCAGCATAGAAACTCGTAGATTTCAAAACTATACCAACATCGTCACCAGCACTGGCACTTTCCACAAACTCTGAACCATTGTAGATGGCCTTTATTACACTTTCATGGTCCTGAAGCAGTAAGAGGAAACGTGGAAAACATCAAAACATCGAATACTCCTTTATGAAAAGGATAGCAATGAATAGCTGACTTCTAAAGCTCCTATAAATATAAAAGTGAATCATCTTGTAAACTTCCAAGGATGTAAACAAGAAATCACATAGATAAAGAATTTGACTAGCAAAGTCTTTAAGCCTCAAGGCACATAATTCCAATAGATAACAGTCACCTCCAATCAAATTCAGGTGACGCAGGAGAAAGGTAAATGAATTCTCCCTGATAGAACGAAAGATTGCAATCTAACCACTTAAAAAACTGATGTGTCACTACATATTAATATAGTGACACAGAAAAGAACTTTTAAGAACTGAATGGCAACGAAGAAAACTCCTAAGTGTTCCACTAGCCCCTAAAATAGATAAAAAAAAAAAAAAAAGAGACAATCTTACAGACAGAACTGTATTTCCAATTATACAGAAAAAGAATAACTTGAAGAACGTAGTCTTTCTGATACCATAAGCAATTAGCAACAAATAATCATTCAGCTGTAATACTCTCAGTCGTCAAACAAGAGAATAAGGAATAACTTTAAGACTGAAATAAAGGTTTAACAACCAAATAATGAAACCTATTGAAAATAACAAATAATAAAATTGTCAAAACATCATTTCCCATCTTCACTGGAACTCTTATATTATCTTAGATGTTTATCAGAGAGAAAGCAAATTCATTTCCTGAGCTGGTATGGTGCAGTTAAAATACAAGTATCTCTCAATAGCCAACATCTAATTAAACTTTGCAATATTTTCACTAGCCAAAATGATATAATTAAATGAAAATCTAACTAAAGCTCTATCTGAAGATAAAGATGCATGCAGACCTGGAACCAAATAAATTTGAAGGAATCATCAGTTGTAGAAACCCCCTTCTGGTGCAGTGCAGAGGTAGCATCAGCATCCATGACAATAGCACCACCAGCTTGCTGCAAAAAGCTTCTATAAGCATGAAATATGGAGAAAACTCAATCATGCGAACATTTCCCTCTACCTTAAGATACCATTGTTTTTCTGAATATTTTCAGCTTCTTGATGCATCAACTGCTTTCCTTTTAGGTCATGAATATAGTGTTTAAACATGCCTAGCATCTTTTATTAGTTATTCACAAAAAAGAGGAAAGAAATAGATTATTAACAAAGGATTTATGGTATTGAGAATCAAACTCCTATTACCTTATTTCTGGCACTCCTTGACTTTTCCCGTGCCTCATCCATGGCATTACTGAAACCCTCAACATCTACTATCAAGCCTCTTTCCTCCGCCATCAACTGCAAAAACAAAAAATTTAGGATGGAGAGCTAAATAGATTAATATAAAGAGAACCAAGTCCATCTGTGTACCTGAGTTAAATCTAATGGAAACCCATATGTGTCCCACAAGATAAATGCATCCTGAAAAAGACAGAACAAAACTGTAAGATAGCCAATGGAATGTAGAAAGGATGTCGAGACTCTTCTCCACCTAACCAAATTGATTCCTTTCAAGTTCACTAGGCCAGAATAAATCAAAAATACGTTCAGAAATTCAAATGGATTATGCACACAGATAAATGTGTGCATAAATATGCATATGTATATATCATCTACTTCTACAAGCAAGATCATAAAATTTCTTAAGTTTTTAGTTCTGCTTTTCAAGATCAACACTGCAAATTTGTCAGAGGATTCAGTATCATAAAAACTTGCATAAAGATCTTTGAGGAGATTGTAAAAGTAAAAATGAGTTAAAAAACCAGCTCAGAAAGTTAGCTTAAAGCTTCACACAAACACTTTAAGTGCCAAAGTAAAAATTGCATAATTCAGAAAAACAGAGACCAAATTGCATATTTGCATCGATAGTGAATGTTGTCCTTTATGACATAAAAAGATAAACAGAAATGCACTTACCTGCCCACTTAATATCCTCCCTTTGACATCCTGGGCTGCCTTCTTAAATTTCTCAATTCCCTAAACATAAGTCGGCAATTATTTCAGGAAGATCATATCTAAAAACAATTCAGTAACACAGCTAAATAGAAGCAATGAAGAAGAGCACTTGATTGAACATCAAAATTGGTGATGAAAAGAAGCGACAAAGTAAACACTCAAAATATTAACTTATTATCAAAAGCAGCTTAACCCAAAACATTTTTTCATTGTTGGAAGGGCATTTGCCATCATAAAATTGGTCAAAAAAGGCCAAAAAGAAAGATCTATTTGGCTGCATGCAAATCATGCCAGACATTAGAGGCCACTGATTTCTAAGACATAAAAAGAGTAATGACCACGAAATTACTCATGCTCACCTTCACCAAAGTCTTTCCAAAACTTGCTTCTTCTGCAGCAATTATGTCCCCAATGCGTGCCTCATGCTGCTTTAACTCCGGAAAAACATCACCCATGACTTCCACCACAATCTTTACAAGCCTGGAATTAAAATGAATAGTTACTAATAACTCGTAAAGATACGTACAAGTTGTTAAGCTAACATCTGCAAAAATTGATTTAATTGTTTAAAGAAGGAAATAAAATGCATTATAGATTACAGTTGTTAACAAAACTAAACAACAGAAACATACTGGTTATTCCTACCTGCTGAAAAATCCCTCCGGGGCTTTTAAGACCTCGCTGCCATAACGAACAGCACGACGAAGAATCCGTCTTAGGACATATTCACGTCCCTCATTACCTAACCATCAAACAAAAACATCATGAATAACATTTGGGATACTAATCCAAATACCAGTCACTCTTCTTACAGCGTACACGCATAACATCAACTAACAGGCAGATTAAAGGTGGTCAATCCAAAGCCTTCCCAATAATCATAAGAGGGCAAATTTTTTTCCCTTTTCTAAATGGATAATCAACCATAAGAAAGAAGAGCACTGAAAATTTAAATAGACATTCAAAAAGAAATCTCATGTCAATATCTACCTGGTGAAGCACCATCAGCAATGGCAAATGACAGGGTTCTAATATGATCAGCAACAACCCTATATGCCATGTCAACTTTGTCAATATCATCAGGCCCAACTTTTCCAGAATATGGGCGAGCCCCTGTGACCTGTTAAAAGAGAGAAAAATGAAAGATTATGCATGCAATCTTCCTCATTCTAGCTTCAGTTACAAAAACTTTTCAAGAAACGGGTCAAATAGAGCCAATTAAGTTAAACTTGCACAAGCGCATTCTTGATAGCTTCACAGTTTGAACCCCTATTTAACATGTAGCATTTAACAGTATAGTTCAATAAAAAAAAGAAAAAAAATTAAGAAATGATCAAGTGTTACAATATGTGATCGGACTAGTAACTAATGAAAATATTTTCTAACACAAATGGAAATAGAGGCATATAAGTTATTAACATGCCCGCGGAAAGTATCATAATTCATCATAAGCATCAAGCTTGATTTCCTTATATAAAACAGCATCAAGTGTATGTGTATGTCGGTGTTAATGTAGATGAACATCACTGAATGGAGAAATTATAAAGTGACTTCTCCTTTTTCTTCCCTATGGAACATTTACAAGAAGAATTATGATTTGAAGGAAAGATAGAACTTAGGGAACGGAAACAATAGCATCAATGTCAGGCGATCTCCAACAATCAGTACATGAACTAACGTCTACCTTGAACAACACATTTATTTAGTATACATTTATAAACTAACAGATATGATGAACCGTGCTATTAGTTAACAAAAGAAACCGGGAATAAAGAAAAAAAATCCACGGGCATCATCATCTCACCTGTTGGATGACATCAAAAATTGGCGAGAACACATCAGTATCATAATTGCTCATCTTGTTCTGAAGTACCGAAGTCAATCTCTCAAAGCCCATTCCAGTATCAACATGCTTTGCTGGAAGAGGCTTTAGAGAGCCATCACTTTCCCTGTTAAACTGCATAGGAGTAAGACATATATTAGTGAAAATCTTCATGAGTCCAATTGTCACATACGCATAAAAGGCCAGCATGACATGTTAACACACAAGAAGTTAGGGCAGATTACTAAATCTCCTTATCATCCTATTAAAATGCCAGAGAGGCAGACACATGTCAGCATGCTAAATTCAGGGATAACTTTGAATTTTTAAGTGTGATGGGCTAAATGCATATCAGATTGGCTAATTAACAAAATTGTGAAAGGATAACCATAAAAAAAAAATAAAACTAAGTTTACCTGAATAAAAACAAGGTTCCATATCTCAATACATGTTGGATCATCATTATTCACCAATGCAGCAGCATCACGATTGCCTACTCGATCATAATGAATTTCAGTGCAAGGCCCACAAGGACCTGTATCACCCATCTCCCAAAAATTGTCCTACAAAAAAAGGGTAAACCAATAAGATAGGCCTAGAATCCTATTATTCAAATGTATTTCAAACTTTAGAAAATAAAAGTAATAAGTCAAATGACTGGATACAATAAGGTGCAGATAAACCAAATTAATTCTCCATTACATATAGATACGCATGAGTATAACAATTTAGTGCAAAGTCGTCTTATGCAATGCAAAAATAAAAAAATAAGTCACACTCTTTATTTCTATCAAATATATTACTTCCTTCTTCAAATAAGACATCAATGGATGACACTAGATCTCAATCATATGATTCGACACAAATGCACACAATACATGCACATATAGAAAGGTATATAAAATTCACATTAAAATTTCAGAAGAAGTTTTAAAATTTATATGCGATGCACCAAGAATAGCTTAGTTTATGAACAAGGAATAATAAACTGAAATTAGGTAAAGGAAGAATCCCAAGATACCCTCAAAGTAGCAGAAATTATTAAGAGTTCTCATGGCCCAAAATATAGGAAGAAAAGAAACACATGAAACAACGTACACAAACACAGGTAAAAATGAACTCAAGATGTTCCAATTAACAAGAAGAAAGCAATCAAGGAAATACATACTTTACAACCAAATGGCAGCACACGTCCAGGAGGTAGAAACTTGAGCCAAATATCTCTAGCTTCATTATCGGGGGGAAGGCCAGCCTTCTCATCACCACCAAAATAAGTGACATAAATCCTATCCATTGGCAAGCTGTAAACCTGTAGTTCAATAAATAAGTAGAAAAATGTGAAAACAAAATTCAAAAGCAGCTCAGTATTTGCACAAGACAACAACGTGCACCCAACATTTCAAACTCAGACTAATCAAAACGCTACCGAAATTGGCAATACAAAGACACTACTATCCAAAAGATATATCATTGACACCTTTAGAAACTAAAAATGCTTTGAAATGTCAATAACAAATAAATGCACAACGATATACCTTAGTGAGGAGTTCCCAAGCCCACTCAATTGCTTCCTTCTTGAAATAGTCCCCAAAAGACCAATTTCCTAACATCTCAAAAAACGTATGGTGGTAAGTGTCTTTTCCTACATCGTCGAGATCATTATGCTTCCCGCCTGCTCGAATACATTTTTGAGAGTTGTACGCCCTTGTGAGCTTGCTCATAGCAGTGTTGGGATCCACAGTCCCCAAAAAGATTGGTTTGAACTGGTTCATACCTGTCCAATCACAACCAATAAGAAAACAATCGAACATATTTAATGAATTTCGATCGTAAAATTAAAATCAAACCATATGATTTTAAAATTATTTGAAAAAAAAAAAAAAACTCTGTAGCACAGAGTTCGGAAAGGATACTTTGTTATGTACAAATCAACTAAACAAATACAACCAAAGAGTAAAAGAAATTAAAAAAGGAAAACGGCCGAGTCTTCAGTTCAAAGTAGTAACGGCAACGAAATTGAAAATTGAAAGGCAAAGCTTACCGGCATTAGCAAACAAGAGAGTGGGATCACTGTGGGGAACGACGGGACTAGACTTCCAATTAACGTGATTCTTGCTTTCGAAGAACTTGATGAAGGTTTCCCTCACCTTCTTCGCAGGCCACTCCATCTCCGGCGGGTGAACGCCCGGCATCGTTGCGGATTTGGCAAGAGATGAACAAGAATAATACGGAGGATTACCGGCGATGGTAGAGAGACAAGCAAAAACCCTAGATACCCTAATCCTTGGCGCCGCCAGTAGACGAGGATAAGCAAGGATGCCAAAAATGTTGTTGCAGGGGAGAGTGGCCTTCATTCATATTCTAACGCTAACGTAATCGGGCTTCCTTTATACGATTTGAGTGGAATTTTTTTTTAAATAAATATAAAATTAAAAATAGATATATTTTTTATTTACATATTTTTATTATTATTTTATTTTTATTTACACCATTATGTAGATGAATGAAACAATACGAGTAAAAAATTTTATATTTTAATAAATACAAAAAAGTGAATAGGCATATTTGTTTAAAATATTTTAAAT
>JBBYHL010444481.1:0-17009 GCA_038381835.1 Adansonia madagascariensis
TTAAATTTTATAATTTTTTGTTTTTGTTGAGAAATCATCATTTCAAATGACGATTTCTCTCAAAATTGGCCTATTTCCGTAAATAATCTGAAAACGGCTTATTTCGGTAAATAAAAAAAATTTTATATTATTTTAATAAAAAAGCCAATATAATTTCCCTTACTAATTAATTATACTCAGAATTTTAAAAATTTTGTTTTTGAGGTGTCACGACAGTTATTTTATATAAATATTATAATTTTTTGATTTTTAATTTATAATAATTTTTAAATTAATTTTTAAAATATACTTTCTTTTATTCATGTTGAAAATTTGATATGAAGTTGATGATTTATTGAAAACTTGTTGTACTATATGGCAAGTTTTTAGTCAAGCGTTGAGTACCCTAAACCCAAAATAAGAAAAAAAATTTAAAAAAGTAAAATTAACAAATAGTTATAAAATAAAAGTGAAAGTAAAAAAAATTAAAAAAATAATATTTATTGAAATTATTGATAAGGAGATTAAAATTACCTATCTACCCCTCTTTGGTCTGCTAATTAACTCTCCCCTATATATATATATATTTTACATAAATTATATATGAATATATAAATTATCTATTATGTTAAAAGGAATCTGATTTCCTATGCATCTACACATCTCTCAGATTCTAAGAAATCTAGTAGTTATTAGTCAAATATTATCTGTCATGTCAAGGCGAGTTCCAAACGCATATTTTTTTCTTTTTTTTTCTAATAATAAGATAAATGATATAATTTTATATTTATATTTGAATAAATATTATAGATTTTTAATTTTTGATATGATAGTAATGATATATACTGATAGTTTAGAGTTATTGTGAGTTTTGGGTATGTTGTATGAGTATATTAAATTTAGTATAGATATAAATATACTAATATTTGAAAATTGGATATAAAATTTAAACAACTTCGATTTATATGTAAGTATAAAATTTTACAATAAGAAATCATTTACTACATTATCGTTGATGCGAACTCTCCCCTGAGGTACCGGATTTGTAAGGACATATGTTACGGCTATGGCCTTCATTCCTGCAAAATCCGCAACGCTTTGGTTGGCATCTCTCCCTAAGGTCCATTTCATTATGAATACGACTTGATTTTGGCTGACCTTTTGGATCTCTCCGCATTTCTAGATTAGGACATAGTTGTGGACCATTATATTCCGGCTAATAATCTTCCTACCCGATGGGTTGAAACTCATGTCGATAGACATTGTACGCAGTCTCCAATCTATAGACATTGTCCACATATAGCATGCAATCTATATGAACATTAGCACAAGGAGCAACAACATGTGAATAGGGATACCTTTGTGCTTGAAACTTTCCACAGTCACACCATCTCTCATTAAGATTAACTTTGTAGTTTGAAGGCACAACTCCTTCCTGTGTGTTTTCTAACTCTTCAACCAGGAAAGATTGATTTGCTCGTGTAAACCCACAAACAAGGTGGGAGTTAGCTTTCCTTCGATTTTCTCGCATGGCATTAGTGACAATTTCGCAGTATGTGTGGCCTGCCTCCATCATTGCTATCTGCTTGTTCCCTATTTTAACAAATAGTTCAGCCAACCTAAAATACGTTGCTTGGACTAAAGCAATAATAGGAAGATGACGAATTCCCTTTAACACTGAATTTATACATTCAGCTAGGTTCGTTGTCATATGTCCATAGCATCTTCCTTCATCATTTGATTAAGCCCATTTCTCCTTCGGGATTCTATCAATCCAATCGGTCGCTTCTGCACTTTTTGCACGAAGATTTTTATAGTACCACTAAAAATGAGGTCACCTCAACTCATACGCTATTAAAATCATATGTTAATTTATGGACTTTTAAACATCTTATTAATAAAAATGAAAAGTTAGAGAAGTGTAAGAGATTAAATAATCATAATTACGAAAACATACCAATGTTAACAACCTGTCGACGCAAGTTTTTATTATTAAACCTCCTTATGAAATTAGCTGCAATATGCCGAAGACAATATACAGAATATGCATGTAGAGCTTTCCATGCACTACCTAAGTCTCTGATGACAGATTTGATGGATTCACGTCGATCAGAAATCAAGCAAATGCCAGGTTGTGTAATAACATATCTACGTAAATTGTAGAGAAAAAATGACTATGCCTCCTTTATCTCACCCTCCATAATTGCAAAGGCAATTGGTATAATGTTTCGATTGCCATCTTGTGCAACAGCTAACAACAATGTTCCTTGGTATTTTCCATATAAGAATATACCATCTATTTGCGCAATAGGCTTACAAAATGGAAAGCCTTCAATGCAAGACTTGAAAGTCCAAAAAAGTCGATGGAAAATACGCTTTCCTTGCACCAATAATTGACCATTGTATGCAGGTATGGTCTGTAATTCCATTATTATACCAGGAACAAACTGTTGCATAGCACCTAACCATTTTGGCAGATCATTGTAGGATTTATCCCAATCGCCATATAGTCGAACAATTACCTTCTGCTTTGCTATCCATGCTTTCTTATAGGAGGTCATGTATCCATACCTATTTCGTATCTCCGCGACCAAAACTGAAACAAAAATGGCTGGATTCGCTTGGACCAAAGATAAAATGTATGAGCAAATCATGTTATAATCTAATTTCATATGATCTTGTGAAATTCGTCCAGATGTGTAAGTATGAGGGCCATTGTATTTTTTAATCTCCCAAACTTGTTTCTTTTTTAACAATGTTGCCTTTATACTCCAGTTGCACCCCACGCCATGCATTTTGCACTTACCGTGATACTTGGTTGGTGTAGATTCAATAACTCTCTAATCTATGGAGTGCTTGATAGCTAAAAGCACCGCCTCTTTCGTAGTAAACTGCATCCCAACACAGAGATCACCAATAGATGGATTCCAGGTTGATTGCATACCTAAGGTATGAGCATATTCTGGAAATTCTGCCATGTGCATTGCATCCAAATCGAGGGTGCGCATATGGGACGCAGGCTCAAACTGACGAAGAGGACCACTACCTCTAGTAGTAGATGACACATGATGAACATTGATGTTGGCTGCGACATCTAGGTCAGAATCATTGTTGTCATCACGATCATCAAATTTAGCATACTCTTCTGGCTCACTAAAGTCTCCAACATATTCATAGTGGGGTCTAGATGACTGATCAGGATTGAGATCAACATTGAATGAACTTGGTCCTCAACTTTCTATTTTAGCACCTCTAATTAGAGACTCTATCATCATGGAGGTGTATGGTGCATTATCTTCGGTGGTAGGAATTATTGGTGGCACAGATGAATAATGGAAGGATTCAGTAAAATTATTCATCATAACCTGTGCATCAAGAGGAGGTTGACATCCAGGCCATGACATTTCTGGTAGTACGTTGCATGCGGTATGGATATTTGAAGGCCCACCATCATTACTAACGTTTTCTAGCTCAGCATATAACTCAATTATGCCAACATGAGGAAATTGTTGATGGGCATCAAACATGCATCTCACATTATCGTTATCTTCAACTGGAAAACTCCTATATCAGACACATCTTTCCCCCATAGAAATAGAAAAAGCCTATACTTGATCTTTGATACTTTTCTTCTGTTCCCAGCGTTGATTTTTGTATGAATTTTAGCCTTCAATTCCTCTATTGTGATGTCTTCCTCAACACTAATACTTTTTGGATGGTCACTTTGGAATGTAACGCTTTCTTCGTTATTGAAAATTTATCCATCAAAGTAGACAAGTGCAACAAATCTATTGCTCATCTTGTCAAATTCATGTTTAGTAGGAAAGAACAAAGGCTAGAATAAAGAAGCACTATCAATAAACTCTACAAACAAATCTTGCACGAATTTAAAAGAATGTGACAATGAAAGTGAATGAAAATGAGAAATATGAACCAAGGTATTTATAATGGAGTAAAAACAAAAATCTATGCATTACTCATATTTTTTCTGTCATGTTTGAAGGAATCTGATATCACATCAGAAGGAATCTTTGAGGTTCCAAGAAATACATCTATCACGTCGTTCGGGTTTTAAGACATGCATATATCACGTTTTTCGGGTTCCAAAAAATTTATTAGGCATTAGTCTTCTTTTTTCTATCATGTCAGAAAGAATCTGATACCCCATGCATATGTCATATCTTTCGAGTTCTAAGACATGCATCTGTCACATCTTTTGGGTTCCAAGAAACTTTATTAGGCATTAGTCTTTTTTTTTCTATCATGTTAGAAAGAATCTGATACCTCATGCAATGTCACATCTTTTAGGTTTCAAGACATGCATCTGTCACATCTTTCGGGTTCCAAGAAATTTATTAGGCATTAGTCTTTTTTTTTTCTATCACTTTAGAAGGAATCCAATACCCTATGTAATGTCACATCTTTCGGGTTCAATTATTTGTATAATATGTAATTTTATCATTTCTCCAATATGTATGTTCAATTCTTATATAATTTTTATTTTTATCTGTATTCTTATCATTTATATAACATGTTTTTATATCATTTAAAGTTAGTAGTTTATATCATATTGAACTAATGACTAATAGATTTCTTAGAACCCGAGAGATGTGACAGATGCATGGAGAATTAGATTCTTTCTGACGCGATAGATAATATTTGACTAATGACTAATAGATTTCTTGAAACTTGAGAGATGTGACAAATGCATTGGGAATCTGATTCCTTCTGACATGACAAGTAATATTTGACTAATGACTAATAGATTTCTTAGAACCCAAGAGATGTGACAAATGCATAGGAAATCATATTCCTTCTGACACGACAGATAATATTTGACTAATGACTACTAGATTTCTTGAAACTCGGGAGATGTGATAGATGCATATAAAATCAAATTTCTTCTGATACGATAGATAATTTATATATTTATACATAGTTTATGTAATATATATATATGGGGGAGAGTCGGTCAGTAGACTAAAGAGGAGTAGATAAGTAATTTCAATCTTTTTAGTAATAATTTCAATAAGTATCATTTCTTTCTTTGAAATTATTTTTTTTTGCTTTCACTTTTATTTAATAATTACTTGTTAATTTCACTTTTTTATTTAATAACTATTTTTTAGAGTTATTATATCAAATCAATTTGGTAAGTGTATTAATAATAATATTATTTTTATTATAATGAAGCAATTTAGTAAGTGTAAATTAAGCAAATCAATTTTTATTAGTTTTATTTTATTTTATATAATTTAAATAATTAGTTTATATATATTTTTAACCTAACTAATAGAATATTTATTTAAGTTATATCATATATAGACTTGGAAAGGTTAAACTTTTTGATGGTTTAATAATAATTGCGTATATTTAATAGTTGGGTTGGTAAATAGCATTATGGTCCATGTAGAGGTTTGATGTAGCCCAACAATAAAAATACAAAAATTACAAAGAGGTCAGTTTTTCAATGAGTAAATACCTTTCCCAATCCTTTTGCTGTTTGTTTTTTTCCTTCTGTTGAGGTTTCACTGAAGACCAGTTTGATGTCTAGTGAAAGAGCACAAAATCTTGGGAGATTTGCCAGTTCTTTAAATAATGCTGAAAAGAGCATCCAACACAGATAGTTTGGTAAGAAAATAAAATTTTGAATTTTTTATACCTAGATGTTTGGTTGTTTTTAAAATGATTTGAATTGTGCATTTGTGCAAATCTTTTTGATTTTTTTATGCTGTTGAATTAAGTATGGTTCAAATGCATCCTATTTGTACCCAAATTGTTTATGCTATCTGTGCATGTCGTTGCATTTTTTTTAATTTTAGATTTGGCTCAAAGTATATAGGAATTTGCAATTTTAATTTGCTCTAGTTTACGTAAAGAAAATGGGGACAGGTTAATAAGATAATGTTCTCGACAAAAATAAACGACTATAAATACAGGGGATATTTTTGACAAAAAAATTGATATATATATATATGTTAAACAAATGAATCAATCAAGATGTTTTTGAATGAATTCTATGGATGTTTGATTGGTCCCTTGAAGGATGGATTAGAGCCTACGTCAAGCAATCCTATATCGAGATGTTTTTGACAAAAAAACTAATTTTTATGTTAAACTAATGAATTAATTAAGATGTTTTTGAACAAATCCTATTTTTAAAGAAACACCAAAATTATACAATTTACCAAACACACACAATTGGTTAAGGAACAAACAAATTGATTTAAGGTTGCTTAAGATAGGGCTATAATCCATTGTACTTGTTACTTTTAAATAGATCAAAGTTTTAAAGAATGGGGTTTTGTTCTTTTTTATGGTGCTTCAATTTGTGTTTGTTTGATAGGGAATTTGGAATTGTTAATAGTACAAAATTCAAAGAATGGTGCTTGTGATTATTGTATGGGTAAGTTAACATTGTTGGATGTGTGGGATCATTTTCTTAGAGTCAATTAAATTTGAGCTGTTTAAAAGTACAAGGACAATTGAAGCCTAAATTGAATGCTTTCTATGAATGATATTTTTGCATATTTGACTAACTATCAAATTATATAGTGCTAATATTTGTGTGAAAAAATTGGTCGCATCATTTTGTATCAATTAACTATAAAACCATTGTGCAAAAACAAAATGATGGAATTTATCAAACACACACACACACACACAGTTAGTTGAGGAACAAACAAATTACTACAAGGTTGCTTAAGGTAGGGCTGTAATGCATTGTAGATGGTTGCCTTTTTTTTATAAAATAATTTTTGAAGAACCATATAGTAATGCTCTTTCTTGTAGCCTAAAGTGAACTACTCTCCATAAATTTGATTCCATGAATGCATAAACTGTTTTCTTATGGAGAATAGAATTGAAAGGAAATCATGTTAGGCATTAGTCGTTAGTATTATTATAAAGATGAAAAATTAAACGTTAATTGTGTTTTTAAGTCTTGTTTCATCTTATGTCATTGCTTGGAAATCATTTTCATGTTAGGAATTACCTAACGTATTTGAAAGGTGTTTCATGGGGCATGTTCAAGTCCTAATAGAAGTTTTTGTCCATGGAATTCTTGGAGGTATATTGGAAATGAACATTATGAGACATCCTCATGGCACTTTACATTTCACAAATGGTTAATAGCTATTTGCCCAAGAGCATTTCTTACAATATAGGGATCTCATCACTTTTAGATATAATAGGCATATCACATTTTATGCTTTTGTTTAAAATCATATTGCGACTATTGTAGTAACAGATGATGATCTCTTAAAGAGACAAAGTAAGTCGACAAGTCTTATTAATTTTCATTGTTTCACTTTTTTACATATCACATTCGCGTGAAATGATTGGCAATGAGTATCCTATACCATGAAGGGGCACAAGGCAGAAAAAGGTGCACCTATTTTGAATGTATATGACTCGTTCAAACATGAAGTCACCTTATTTACTAGTAATTGTCTTGAACAACATTGTTATTTTTAATTATCAAGAATATACTAACTAATAGCATTCTTATTTCGATGCAACATGTTCCAATCACCTTTGCAATGAACCATCTTCCTTGTAAGGAGACAATACTTAGGTTTATAATTCTTAACCAAAGCAGAGGATTGATAGTGAGAAATATCTATAATGAAAAAAAAGCATTCTCAAGTGGTTGGAAGAAATTGCAGAGGACAATAGACTCAAAGTTGGCAATTACTGTACTTTTCACAAAGCTAATTAGTGTAGATTCAATGTCTGTAATTTAAAATTGTTTTGATGATGTTCTTGTCTTCTTGTTGATGGCGTAGTTTCAACTATGCCTTGGTGCTTTTGAGGACAACAAAAATGTTTGCATCAAAATTGATATTGCAAGTTAAATGTTCTAAAAAAAACTTTTGTTTTTTTAGGACATGCTACATGGTCTAAGGGAAAAACTATCCTTTTATACATGGCTAATGATGGAAATGAATATATAAAACTTTATTACTATTTGTTTAGTATTTATTATTTCTCACTATATTGTTGGGAACATTATTAAGGGGTATATTGAGTATATGGGTATGAATCGTATGTTGCAGGTGGATTATTGGAGACAATAATCATTTAAAATTTATAAACATATGTCATTTATATACATATATTATGTGAAATTACAATATATTTTGCATATGTCATGTGAGGCTTATATTTATAGATGAATTATTGCCTACGATTTTTTTGGATGGTTCATTTATCGAAACCTACATAAAATAATGTTGTATTGCATTGAGAATAAGCTTAAATAAACCTTATAAAACTTGCATAAAAGTTTGCATGCTATATAAGAGCCGACATGCTTAAATAGAACTTGATATGATTTAATCATTGCAACTTTGTAGATTTAGCATAGAACTCATAGATATTTATCATGGATAGTAAATACCAAAATAATATATTATGGCAATTTATAGATTGCCTTGGGTATTAAAGTAACGATAGCCATAGTGTAAACTTAATTTATAGATTGCCCTGATGTTAGAGCATCACATTAATAGCTTAAATTATAGCGTTATTTTACTTTATAATGTAAAAAATCTAAAGCTCAACGATCATAATACAAAGTTTTTCCATCACTTTCATCCAAAAGTGGATTCATTTATGCACTTGGTTCATATTCTTGGTTAAAAGATCATCATGCCCGAGTAGCTTAAATGATGACATGTACGACTTAAAAAAAGAATTGTTGGGAATTGCCTTTAGGTTATCCCTTGATCGAAATTTGAACTAGGCACAATGAGATGATAGCAAGGGTGAGGTCTGTCAGACAAATCGCTCGTCCAATCAATTTTGGATGGCTATCATAAAGTGGTCGAAAACTTAGAATCGTCATTAATCATTTTGGACTAGGCATGATTGGATGCTTATTGAAAATAATATTTAGAGTTATAAAACTCAAAACATCGATTTCAAAGTCTATGAGGTTCAGAGATTCGTCAGTTGGGTTTATGAGTTGGTTACACGGGGGGAAGTATTAACACTCTTACAACACCTGAAATCGATCCTCACTAACTGTCGTATGTTGGTTTTGATTTCTTCAATTTTTCCTTGCCATTATTTTGATATAATCCTCTTTTAATGCATGAATTTTGTTTAAAAATTGTAAACTTAAGTTTTAAGGAAAAATTTACATCACATATGCACCTTGGAGATGTGGGGAACATAGGGATTTTTGGTGA
This sequence comes from Adansonia madagascariensis, assembly GCA_038381835.1. NCBI lineage: Eukaryota > Viridiplantae > Streptophyta > Magnoliopsida > Malvales > Malvaceae > Adansonia > Adansonia madagascariensis. The sequence continues at coordinate 9,174 of JBBYHL010444481.1, forward strand.
AAATAAGCTTCGAATTTAATTTTGAAAATTGGATATTTCATGTCAAGCACTGGAGAAATATCGATATGGAACATTGCTTTTTCATTTAAAAACAATTTGAAAATATAAAAGTGTAACGGATGCCATAGAAGAGAAATGTGTTAGTAAGACGAAAACGAATATATTAACATTGCATAAAAATAAACACACAAAAGCACAGAAAAGAGGAACGATCAGAATGTATATCATAATTGTCTTGAATTATTAAGGAATAACTGAAGTGACAATTTTGAAATGCATTTGGACTCGATGGTCGCTTATGGTAGGAAAAAGAAAGTTTTGATTAAAAGGCCTGGGGAAGTCTAGGAGAGAGAAAATTTTTGGATTTTAAGTGGAAAGCAAGGTTGGAGTATTCTTTCGACAGAAAATGGTTGGAGTATCCTTAGGGTGAAGATTTTTGATGTTTTTAAAATGAAGTTTTGGTTAAAAGGCTCGAGGAAGTTCGGGAGAAAGAAAATTTTTGAATTTTGAATGGAAAGCGGGGTTGGAGTATCCCCAATGGTGAATATCTTTTATATTTGTGAGAAATAAAATATTTTTGGTGAAAATAGGTATCTTAAAAATTAAAACTTGTAATTAGAATAAAAATAAAATTAAATTTTTAGCCTTAATCTAAGCCTTGTGGGACCTGTTTCGTGACATAGATTCCATGAGGAATCAATCAGATACATTTTGAGGCATTCGAATGCCTTAAGAAAGTAGTTCAGGAAATTAGTTTAATTCTTTAAATCTAAAACAAGGGATAGCATCAGGGCGATTAGTTTAATTCTTTAAATAAAAAACAAGGGATAGCTTCACGCTATTGCCTTTCTTGAATTTATTTCATGTTCATCCAAAGGCTTCAGGGGGTAAGTAAGGTACCATTAGAAAGGTAACCCGATTAATATAAAACTATTTTGAAAATCCCAAAAAATTCCTTTCTAGGTGGAATTAATTTTTGAAGCTGGATTTGTTTAAGCCTTGATAGTATGGATAAGGAGAATAGTGCAATGGTCTCTGAAAAATCATTTCGGATTTAATCGGAATCGTTAAATCACAGATGATACCTTTTTGAAAAAGAAATTTCATAAAATTTTTGAGAAAAATATTTTAAAAAATAAAAAAATGGTCTAGTGGGCCCAAATGGCTCTCAACAAAATGCAAATTGTCGATTCTAGGGATTCCAAATAACAAACATTTGAAAATCATAACTCTTTCATCTAGAATAATTTGAGGGTAAATGGGGTACCGTTGGAATAAAAATTTAATGCCCTTTAAGAAAAAGATATCAAGAAATTCTAGAAATATGTTTTTTTAAGTTGTGACTACAGTGCTGCTAGGGCAAAAACATAGGAGTTTTTCAATTTTTTTAGGTTTTCTTGGGACTAAACTCGAGCCATTACATCCGAGCATCCGTGGCAAAAGGGAATAGGTGAAATGGGTTTCACCAGTTCATTTAAATAATCCTAAAGTAGTTGGGAAGATGAAATAGCCTGTTGACCATGCCACAAAAAAGAGTATTAACTTCGAGATCAAGGCATAAACTCCTTAAAATAAGTAAAAGGTTATTATATTTTAAAAATAAAAAATTTTTACCTCATTTAACCATGAATCCAAACATAAAGAGGTTGATTTAACCCCAAGATTGGAGGATCAAGTTAGTGAAAACATTATATCTATATATTCTCCATTTATTAGATGTAGCATAGATTTAACTTGGCTTTTTTTGAAAATTAGATTTTTGCAGCAAACAATCAAGCATCTTGACAACGTATTATGAACTAAATGTGGTATACATGAAGATGGACATAGACAACACATTTAAATAAATAAATATGATATTTTAACATGAAAAAAATCATAAAAGTGGAAGAAATAAGTATGAAGATGCATGGACATATTGGTTTCATGAATAACATTAAGAGTTATGCTATGGAGGTGATATGAACATGTTTAAGCAAGGAAAAGGATTGCTGAAATTTTCAAGATAGCATTTTTATCCCATAAAATATACCAAAATATAAGAAAATGCATGAATATGCTCAAAACAAGTTAGGATGAACATTCAAGCATGAGTTGAGCGTGTGAAAATAAATGGAACATGACAAGAAATACATAAGTAGGGGTTGTTTTGATGGCAAAAATAATGGGCATGTTTGGCCACCTAAGCAACATCAAAGTACCAAAAAAATCATCAAAGTACTAGGACTACCACAAATAAAGCCAAAACAATGCATGAAGGTCATAAAATGGTCATGGTAACATCAAAAGGGTCACTAACATGATGAGGAACAAGAAAAATAGAAAATAACTAGAGCAAGAGGAGCAGATATACCAACAAGCCTTAACCCTTAGCCTGTGCTTTTGAGCAAAAGCTAACTTTAGTATTGAGCTTACTTTCCCCTCTTTCTTTGCTATTTATTGGCAAGAAAGGAATGAAATGAGAGAGCTTTTTGGTTATGGGATTGATAGAGGTGAGTTTGGAGGGTGAAAATAAAAGAAAGGAAGAGTTTTAGGAAGGTTTTTGGAGGTGGCTTGGGGGAGCTACGGGAATGAAGAGAGTTTTTGGTTTTTTGGCGGCTGAAGAGTGTTGAGAGATTATAAAAATGAGAGTGTCTATGAATGTGTATGCGAGAGTGTATGAAGTGTGTTTGTTCTGAGAATCCCCTTTGTTTTCTTTTATATATACATGGTCAGCCAAGGTTCTTGAAGCCAAAGCAAGGGCTTTTTTGAATTTTCTCCATTTATTACATAATAGCTCGGGTACTATGCTTAGTTGGCTGAAATTTCATTACTTGTCATGAGCAAGGTGGTGGAATAGAAGAGCTGTAACAGTCTATAGCTAGAGAAAAGCCAAACATGCTCCCAAACAAATTATGTATTTCATGTAAATATCCTAGCTTCGAGCCCTTTTGGGCCTCAAAAAATTGTTAAAACCCAATTATAACTCCAATGTTAAGGCCTAATATAAATTTTGATGATTTTTGGTGCCAAAGACATATCTAAACTGGATTTTCAGATCAATGGCGCAAGGGCTAAAAAATGGCATGAATTAGGCTAAATGCCTTGGTGTATCGATACAATGAACTATGTATCAATACCAAGAACCAATTTTGCCTTTTATTATTGAAACAAAATGGCCTATATTAATACCAAGAACAAAAATTCTTTCTAGTCTCAAGACTAGAAGTGCCTATGTCGATACCACATAAATTGTATTGGTACTTCCACTTATGTATCGATACATTTGGCCAAAAATAATGATCTTGCTAGTGCCAAGTCTGGTATCTATACAAAGATGCTAGGTATTGATACTCTAATCGGAATATCAATAAATAACCCTATTGTATTGATATAATATGTGCATATTTGAATTTTTGGTGACGTGAAAGCCTCGTATTGATACCTTCGGCACAAATATGATTTTCACATGCCTTTGGTTATTCGAACCTCTTACCATGGCTAAGAATAATGGGGAATTAATTTGTGATTACTCAAATGACCTTAATGACACATTGAGTATTGACCTTCAATGCCTTGGAAATCGATTTAAACAAAATGGGGTGTCTACAGTAACTTTTCTTTGGCCATTGTTATCATCAGGAATAGGGCAAAGACAAATAGATATTATTTTGTTTGATGAGGTTATGCCTCTTGAGTGCCTGTTAAAATAAGATTTAATTAATGTTTTGCCATAATAGGTATGATATATGGGCTGCAATTCTGATAAAAGTCTAATTGAGTTTTTGTAGTGTTTAGCTTCCTTTGAATTTTCTAAGGTTTGTCTCTCCTAGATAGGTGTCAGTTGATTTGGACTTTGACTTGACAAGTGCCCAGCTCTTTGTAGATAGACTCGACTGATGCCTAACTCTTTATGGACAGACTTGGTTGGTGCCCAACTCTTTGTGGACAAACTCAAATGGTGCCCAGCTTTTTGTGGATAAACTCGACTGATGCCCAGCTCTTTATGGATAGACTCTATCGATGCCCAGCTCTTTGTGGACAAACTCGATTGGTGCCCAGCTCTTTGTAGATAGACTCAACTAGCATCTAGCATTTTATGGACTGACTTTACTAGTGTCCAGCTTTATATGGACTAATTCAATTGGTGCCTAGTTTTTTAAGGACAAACTCGATTGGTGCCTAACTTTTTATGGACAAACTCAATTGACACCCAATTCTTTGTGGACTAACTCGATTAGTGCCCAACTTTTTTTTTTATTTGAAAGAAAATCCTCAAAAGAGGTGTTGTGGGTATCCTTGAGAAAGGCTTGAACACTATCTTGATTAAAACTTTCTAAGGAAAAGCTTCAGGGCCATCCTTGAGAGAGCCTTTGAAGTGTTTGATATAACATCCTTAAGAGAGACCTTAGATGAAATGTCCTCAAGAAATGCTTTAAAGGTTTTTTTTTTATGAAATGTCTTTGAGAGTGGCTTTGAAGGTTTTTTAAAATAACCTTAAGAGAGGCTTTGGACTTTTTTGAAATGTCCTCAAGAGAGGCTTTATAAGTTCTTAAAACATCTCAAGAGAGGTTTTAAAAATTTTTGGATGAAACATCCTCAAGAAAGGTTTTGGATGTTTTGTTGAAACATCCTTAAAAGAGGAAATGTGATGTAAGCCATGATATCATGCCATGCTGCAAATACCATATTATTTGGTGTCATGAGTAAGTTGATAATAATGCTTATGCTATTTATCAAGATTCCTATATGCATGGAATGATGAGCATACATGCAAGGTAGCATGGTGACCATTTGTGAATATGATGTATAGGAACGTGAATGCATGTTGATAGGAATGTACATGGGCATGAGTAGATATGAACAAGAAAGCACATGTGTGATGATGCTCTTGTATAGGAATGCACATGAGTTTTGATAAGGATCTACATGAGTGTCAATGCTGGTAAGTATTAATGGACATGAAGGAGAATGCATATGAGTGTAAATGAATGTTTATAAGTGAGAGTACATGTCATTGCAAATGTAGGTGAGCATGCTTGTACGTGAGTGTGTTTAAGCATAAGTACAACTGCCCATGAGCATAAACGGATACAAAAGAGAATGCATATGGGTGCAAATGAATGAATGCAAATGCACGTAAGCGCAAGTGCGGTGAATGAGAATGCACATGAATGCAATTGTAGGTGAGTGAGCATGCACGTAAATGCAATTATAGGTGAGTGAGAATGCATGTGAGTGTCGATGCTCATAAGCATGGATTCACATGAATGTGAAGGTTTGTAAGCATGGATACATAGGGATGTAGGTGAATGCATGTGATGGGGATCTATTTAGGTGATGATGTGCATGAGTGTAGATGCTTGTGAGTGCGAACATCAAGACTAGCCATTACCCAAATGCATGGAAAGTAATGCAAATGCTAGAATTAATGATGATGCAACTATGCTCGAAATGAAGTATATGTTGATGGGTAATACTCAAATGATTATGTGAATGATACGTATGCTCATGAATGATGACATTTATGCTCATGAAGGGTGTAGAGGTTAAGACTGTGGTCAATTATTTTCTGAATCTGGCTTACCTTTCTTAATGGTTTTCTTTCAAGTTAAGAGGCATTTTAATCCTAACTTTGCCCTATGATTAGAAAAGCTATTATCTTTTTGCTTAGAATGTTCATTTGATGAAAACTTGCAAGTTAGTATGACATTCAAGTCTTCTGAAGACTTATGATCTTTTGTTAAAAATTTCTTGAATGGCAATCGAGTTTTTCAGTTTAGATGAAGGGCTTGGAGAGGACTTTGATTAGTTCAAGTATGTTTTTGGATATGCAAAAAAGATTCCTCATTCTTTTACGCTCATGAATGGACTAAACTTTGTAGAACATGAATTCCCTGAAAACCAAACGAATTTTGACATTTTTTAAGCTTCTTACCTTTAATAATTCAACTAGTACTAGGATTGACCATAACGGGTTCATGGTTGTAAGCCTGATTTAGATAGGTAAGAACTGTAATCCTAAGAGTTTATTCATGTAGGGATGATACTTTAGGATATTTAAGGATTTTTGGGTGTCCTTAAATGTCCTTGGAGTGATGGTTTCCTGGTCAAGGCCTTGGTAACCCTATGAATGAAACCGAAAATGCTTTATTTTGCTTTAAACTACTCGTTTTGGGTTTTCACCCTAGATCTTCCATCTTGCCATTTTTTATTTCTTTTTCTGATTGAATGCTTTATCATGCTTTTTAAAATGGCTCAAAATTTACCCAAATAACAGTTTCTTAAAGGATAGGTTCATCAGTTCACATGACGATGCTTGATCAAGATGGACTTTTTGAAAACTGTAGTGTAGGCCAAGGTTCACGGTTATGAAAAAAGGGCATAAAGGCCCAATTTAGTGTTTATGGTGATTGGATTAAGGATTATTTCCTTTCATAAGGGCTTCATTCCTTCGACTTTATGGATGTCCTCGTTTACTAATCTTTTGTTTTTTTTTCTTGAATTTACTTTTGCTTTTGATATCTTTTTTTTTTTCTTTTGTTTTGTTTTTTTTATTTTATGCTTTTGCTTTTGACTTTTTTATCATTTTTTGAGGCAATCTCAAACTTTTGGAAACTTAGTACATTTCATATTTGCCCTTTAATGTCGGGCATTTTCACATTTGTAGAAAGGAATGTTTGCCCCACATTCCCTAAAAGGTTTTCTCTTCGCCCTTCAGTGTGAGGGGAGATCCTTGATTAGAATTTCAAAAAAAAAAAAAAAAGAATTGTTTGGCTCAAAAGGGGTAGCAAAGGGAATAGTTTTTTCAACTTGTGAAAGATGATGAAATATGGCAATTTTTCATCTCGAGCACAACTATGTGAACTAAAGAGTTGTTCCTTCGAAAAATTCTCTTTAAAAAATATTTCAAGCGTCCTAATCACATGATGTTGCATTCAATTGGCATTTTCTTTCTTTTTTTTTTTTTTTTACAAGCATGCCTTAATTCCCCTTTTTACTCCGCACGCTTGTGCATAGACCTTTCAAGCATTGGAAGCTTGTATTCAAAAAGGGAAGAGAAATTGCTATTAAAAATAAGCTATAATTCATTCAAGACACTATTACATACCCTATGATTGGACATATTTAATTGCTTCATCCCTAACGAATTTCTTATTCTATAAAAAATGTCATCAGCAAATTTAAGCCAATGAGTTTCAAATAGAACAATTGGATTTCCAGCCTCACAATGCATAACTAAAGTAACAAATAACTTTCGCAATCAATGCTGAAAAACTCAAACCAGATCAACTAGTTCAACCAGTGCAATTAGGAACCAATTAGTCTGGCGGTTTAAAAGGTGGCATAAAATTGGATTTTCAGAGAATTGGATAGAACTACTAAAAAATGAAAATCCAAAGTTGAAAAACAGTTAAAAATTGATAGAATTGATTTTAAAATATAATATCCAAATTAAACAAATTTAAACCTAATTTTAACCCAATTTAAATAAAATCAAAACCCAAAATATAATCCATTAGACCCAAAAAAGTTTAAACCCATTTGATGAAAAACCCAAAAAGACAACTTATTTTCTATCTACCTTACTCAATACTTTCCACCTTCCCCTCTTCCCCAATAAGGAACAATCTGCAAAATTATTACTTTATTTTTTCAGTCGTCCAAGCCTCCCTCCACCACGCCTTTGATTTTTCTAAAAATATATATAAGCAGCATTAACTTTTTCTAGATCCAATGTCTATCTGTCAGATAGGTTCTTCTAGTTCTCACTCTTTGTTTTTTTTAAAGCATATGAAAAATCTGTAAATGATCTATCTTTTTAAACCATTGCTTATTTTTCACTTCATGTAACAT
>JBBYHL010444521.1:0-10053 GCA_038381835.1 Adansonia madagascariensis
AATTCCATGAGTCAGATAGCTGGAGCTGGGAGTATGACAATAAGATTAAGCTTCATAAGGAGAATGATGATGTAGATGATGAACCTGTTAGAGGTACCCGATCACTTTTAGATATATATTAAAGATGTAATGTAGCTGTAATGGAACCTGTAGGATATGAAGAAACTGTAACTGATCAAAAATGGGTAGTTGCAATGAAGGAAGAGCTCAACATGATTGAAAAAAAACCAAACATGGGAACTGGTGAATAGACCAAATGACAAGAAAGCTATAAGAGTGAAATGAGTTTATAGAACCAAGCTCAATCCTAATGGTTCTGTAAACAAGTATAAGGCAAGGCTTATTGTTAAGGGATATGCTCCAATGTTTGGGGTAGATTTTTTTGAAACATTTACTCCAGTTGCCAGGTTGGATGCCATAAGAATATTGCTGGCTCTTACTGCACAAAATGGATGGGTTGTACACTAAATGGATGTTAAGTCAGCATTCTTAAATAGGTACTTAGATGAAGAAATATTTATGGAGCAACCATAAGGTTTTATTGTTCAAGGATAAGAAGAAAAGGTATATCGATTGAAAAAGACCCTTTATGGATTAAAATAGGCTCCAAGGTCTTGGTATAGCAGAATTGATGCACACTTGGTGAACTTAGGCTTTGAAAAATGCCTAAGTGAATTTACTTTATATATCAAGAAGGTTGATGATGAAATACTTGTGGTGTCTCTTTATGTTGATGACTTGCTTGTGACAGGAAGTAAAAAAGAGCTGATTGACAAGTTTAAAGAAGACATGAGAGATGTTTTTGAGGTGACAGATCTTGGCAAGATAACATTCTTCCTTGGGATGCACGTACAACAAAAGCAAAATGAAATTTTTGTTTGCCAACAAAAATATGCAAAAGAAGTCCTTAAAAAATTTAATATGGAAGAGTGCAAGCTAGCTGCAACTCCAATGAACCAAAAAGAAATTTTTGCAAAGAAGATGGAGCTGAAAAGATTGATGAAAGCTTATACAGGAGCTTAATAGGCTGTTTGATGTACTTGGCTGCAACCAAGCCAGGTATCATGTACACAGTGAGTTTGCTATCAAGGTACATGCACTATGCTAGTAAAATTCTTTTACAAGCAGCAAAAAGAATTCTTAGATATGTTAAAGGTACAATTGATTATGGAATAAGGTTCAGTCAAGTTGAAAGTTTCAGTTTCCATGGTTATTCGGATAGTGATTAGGCTGGATGTGTAGATGACATGTAAAGCACCTTAGGTTACTATTTTACCTGTGGTTCTGGAATTTTTTCTTGGTGTTCGAAAAAACAAGAAATCACAGCACAATCCACAGCAGAAGCAGAATATGTGGCAGCTGCTGCTGCCGCGAATCAAGCAGTCTGGATCAGAAAACAGCTATCAGACTTGCATATGAAGCAGGAAAAAAGTACACAGATATTTGTGGATAACTAAGCTGTAATTTCAATAGCCAATAATCCAGTGTTTCATGGCAGAACAAAGCATTTTAAAATAAAATTTTATTTTTTAAGAGATGTCTAGAAGGAAGGAGAAGTGCATATGATCCACTACAAAACAAAAAATCAATGGGCTGACATTCTAACAAAGGTGTTGCCTAAAATCAGATATGAATTCTTGAGGCAGAAGCTTGGTGTATGCAACTTCAAAGCGAATGACGAGTGTTGACAGTTATGACTTTTGAAGCTGTAAAAAAACTTTTAAAAATCTAGTTTATTTTATGTTATTCTTTAGGCAAATAAAATTTCAGTTAGGATTATGATAGTATGTAGCAGATTTTTCTGCATTTTAGTTTCAAAATTTGCTATATAAATTGATGCTTTTGTCATTGAATAAAATCAGATTTCTACAATTTTCAAATATACTTAACTCTTGTTTTTCCCACACTTATATCTGTAAGCTTTGCAAGGTATTAGTTATCATCTGATTAGTACTAGCCTAAAAATGGGCTTTTTGAAGGGATGGGATAACATCTGCAGTTACCAGTCAGTCTAGAACTGGATTAGTGTATCATACACACTGTCATTAATCTCAATGTTGAAGTTTTTTGTTTGATTATTGTTGACTTGGTTTTATTGTTGATAAAATTTTAGTATCCATTCCGCCATTGCACTATCAACCTGTTCAAAGTTATCTGAAAATATAACTAAAGCATTAGTGAAAAGGACTCACCTAATGAGATTGTTATCCATCGAGGCTTCTTTGATGTTACAAGGGAATAAGGGCAAGCTACTGTTTAAGGACAAAATTATAGAAATTAAAAATTTTTAATAATTATACTACTTAAGTTAATAATAAGGTTTAAGATATCAGTCTTTTTTTTTTTAGAAAGCTCAATCTTGAGTAACAAGGAACAACAAATTTTGTTGGATCACACTTTAATGGTGTAATTAATGATTTAACTAAAAAGTTGATTTTGACCATTCAAATTGATTAGGTCATGTGGCAATCATCTACAATAGTATTGAAAAATATTGTACTGGATATTTTTAATATGGATATTTTTAATAGAAGAGAACGTGATCTTAAGTATTCGAGTTTTCATTACCTATAATCACTTTTCAATTTAGAGTACGTGATTTTAAGTATTCGAGTTTTCATTACCTGTAATCACTTTTCAATTTATGTCTACTAGATACTAAATGCCCACACTTATAAAAAATATTTTATGGTAAATAATCTAATAATATAAGATATAGTATTTTTTTTAAAAAAAATAAAGAAGTTATCAATAATTTTTTTTAAAAAATAAGAAAGTTATGGTGGTACTAATGAAATAATTTTTTGTAAAAGTAAATTTCTTAAATATCCTTAATTACATTTTGTATCATATTTTCAATTTAGTTTTTGTGAAATTTCACTAACTGAGTTTGTGTATGATTGACTCATGACATTAACTCATCCAATACTTTTAATAATAGTATAGATCTATACTAATATTAAAGCTTCTGACTAAGTTAGTGTCAAGAATTGACTAAATTTCAACTTGGTTGGATAAATGTCAAAAAACCTAATTGAAATAAGGATAATAATTTCACACACTTTCAATGTATAAAATTTCACAAACAAGGTTAGTGAAACTACATATATCCTTTAAGGTTGAGTTACAAGAATAAAAAAAATATGTAAGATATATGTTTTCATACTAACTTCGTTTGTGGAGGTTCGTAAATTCCATTGGTAGTGTATTGTATAATAGTCCTTGAAATAATAATTTAAGGATATTTATGTGTTTTATAATTTAAAAAAAAACTCAATTTGAAAAGTTACTTGTTTTTTTTAAAAGCTACTGAAGTTAAAAAATATCCACTTAATTTTAAAATAAAATTCACATTTCTAAAATAAATTTTTACATATTTTTTCATCCATTGACAAAAAGAAAACTACCCACTCATTTCACTTTTAAGAGTAACTATTCACTTTAAAAAATACCTATAATTTTTTAATATATTTAACAATTAATATCTTTTAAAGATATATATTTTTAAACATTGTCTTTTTTACATACACAGTGGGTATGTCCAATTCTAATACTATATAAAGTCTTTCACTGAATTAGTGCTGTTGATGCAACAATATAGGTAGGTCGACTAAGGACAGTTTGCAGGTTCTCCATGGTAAGACATAGAAAGCAAAAAAAGTTAGAAGGCACAAGAATTGGTATTCCAAGGCACACTCAGATGCTTAAGTCAACAAAAATATTTTTAAGAGGAAGAGAGATAAAGCAATAAAATAGTAAAAATGCCATAAAGGTTGAGCTTAGAGTTTGGGAGAATGCTTCACCTTATATATATTTCATGTGTGACTTAGGGTTGTGTGACAAGAGTTAACGTACCCTAGAATGAGCTTTGAGTGAGATAGACAATCTTAGCCCATATGTGTGACTCACCACATATAGGTATAACAATTGCCCCTTAGGGCTGTGGATGATTGTAAAGTGACCATTCGTAGCCCTCAATCAAGCTTTCTGAATTTTAGCAATCTGTATATATATTTTTTAACCTGGAAATTGCTTGTTTAGAATTCAAAATTTGAAATTCAAATTTGTAATTGACACGAGGAAAACAAGCATGATTATTGCATAGTTATACCATGCCATTCAAAGTGTGACATGCACCACTATTGCATGCCATAAGGCTTGATAGTATTTATAGTGTTGTTTCTTTGCAACACGCTCTATCTCTTCATTTTCTTCTGCATCAAAAGTACATGGCCTTCATTCTTTACTAAAATTTTCTTTTGATTTTCATTTGAATCTTTTAGCATTATTTTTTTTATTTTGTTGAGTTTGCTTCTGATTTCTTCATGCATTGATTGTTTTCTTTCTAGAACTACATCTTTTTTTATCATAATATGGCCATCAATGTGTTATTCTTTACTAATACTGAGCAACACCAATATTGTTTCCACCATCGCGTTCTTGTATTTTTTTTTTGCTAAGATTATGTTGATTTTCCCTTATTAATCCTTTTTTGGTTTTCTTTTTCAATTGGCAGAAAATGATAGTTAGAAACTAGTGGTAAAAAGATACATATCTATAAAAAATGACAAGCTTTAATTTGAGTGAGTCTGGTTTTAACTCATATTAGAAGTACAGAAAGGTTTATTTATTCTTATGGAAGGGGAACAAAATTACCATGGTTAGAGAATGCGAACAGTCTTAGGGTTCTCCAAATGTTGAGCAAGAATCTAGCAAGAATGAAAGAAGTGAAGGCATCCCAATTACAGTGGAGCAGATGGATACTGGTTTAGCTAATGCTTATGCATTTAGCACTAATATGGTGATTGTTAAAAAATAGCATAGAGATAGAGAATTCAGTTTTGGCTAATATGAGATATTAAAGCTTACATATGGGTGAATAGTTACAAATGTTGAGGGAACAGTGTGCCATTCTACCTACACATTTTCAAGGGCAGTTTCCACTTGCCCTTAAAGCTTTTCTTCTATAAAGTACTGAATTGTTATAGAATCTCTCCAAATCAGCTTAAACCTAATTCTTGGCGATATTAGTGAAGTATTTCATCATCTGTAAAGAAAAAAAATTAGGTTTTAACTATAGAGGTGGTAAAGCACTTGTTTAAGTTAAATAAGTAAGGTAAGTGTTAGTACTACTTGCAGTCTAGCAGTAAAGGATTGATATTGACACCCTTTCTAATGTTCACATTACAAATGACCAATTTTTCATTGTTTAAAATAAGGCAAGCACAGAATGAGGCTTTCCAATTAAGTGGAACCATTGATCATCTATAAGTAACATGAAGGCTCCTCTTACAAAATTCAAGGCTAAGTAAAAATAATTTTTTTACCAATCATCAGATTAAGTGCCAAGATTATTTGACAAAGCAAAAAGTCTAACAATGTTGCCTTGATCTTGATGCTTTTCATATTCTGGATGATGTTACTTGCTTTGTTGGTTAAAAAGGTCACCAGTGTGCATCATCTCCTAGAAAAGTTTTAGGTATGATATTTGTCATTTCTCATACATATAGCTCAGGCATTCTATAGTAGAGGTATATAACTTTGTGTTTTTCCTTTTTGTAGATAATTTATTCATTGAATTTTAGTTTACAAGTGGATCACCAACTAATGTGATTGACTTGGATGATTCACCTAAAACTATGGCCATTATTTAGGCGATTATGTAAGGGCACTATGTTGACCTCATAAAAGCCACCTTGGGGGAGAGGAAAAGTTTTTTTGGTCAATTGACAAGTGAAAGCATGGTTAGAGAAACATCTATTATTTTTTCTTTTATGGGTATACACTAGAGGTGCTTCTTTTTGAGATAATTTATCATTTTTTGATTTTAGTTGTTATTTTTCTTTTGTTGGAATAGATTCAGCTACACATGCTACCTTGGCTGAGCGTGAAGTGAAAAAAGCTACTAAACTCAAAGGTAAGTCCCATGGTAAAAGTATGGCAAAGGATGGTTAAAGTATTCTTCCACCGTCTAAAAGGGTTACCTATGACCCATCAGTTAGTGGCAGCCAAAGCATTATTCCTATGTTAGCCCAGAGGTGACGTCCATTAGTGGCACTTTTTTTATGGATGTTATGGTCATTTCTACCAATCGATCAGATTCTTCAACACCTCTTTGCCTGTGTTTTCTAATGGTCTCCTGCTAAGTCTACTTCTATTTTGAGTGGGTCTAGTAAGACTAGTGCTGGTAACCCCAATTTACATCTATGAAGGAATAACCTTTTGCTGAGTAAAGGTATTTTGAGTGATAGGGAGGTTATCTGTAGGTAGGGTAATAGGTCTATTTCTCAGTTGGATATAGAGTTCTTGTAGACGAAAAATCCAATAGCTAATCTTTAATCTAGCTTGGCCTACAAAATGGTTACAAATTTTCTTTAATATTATTGCTTTTTAATTATCTTTTACATGTGAGGTTGCTATAATGAAACATTAATTCGTACTCATAGGCCCTACATTGCAAGATAGTGGTTACTCGCCAAATGCACCAAGTTGTCACCAAACTTGGAGGAATAAATAAGGAGACCATTGCCAGTAAGGTGAAAGGTCAAGAATTGCAAGCACAGATCAATGAGCTAGTGCTTTAAAAAAAAGTTTCTGACAATCTGGCTTTGAAGGCACGGGAGGAAGCTGCAAAAACTAAGGCAACTTTTGAATAATTAAAGACAAAACTAAAAGTAGCCAAGGATGAGATAGCCCATTTGTCCAAAGGTCTATGGAAGTAAAGAGTGCGTATGCTACTTGTGATTTGGAACTGGTAGTGGTGACTGCCAATATTTCTAAGTTGGAGTTACAATTTAGTGAAGCTGATACATGCACCAATAGGCATTGAACATTCAAAAAGAGTCATTCTAGGATTAGATGCTTGCTTGTAGCGGTGAGTACAGGAAGAATATGCTATATGGTGTCTAGCTACTGTAGGGTCCTTTAGATTAAGCGATGTGAATTTACCAAGCTTTTTCCTCATGCCAAAAGATTTAACGTGTTTTTTCCAAGTCAACAATAGGTGGAAGAGATACGCTCAAAAAATGTTACTTTCATTACCCCTACCTTTGTTGAGGAGATCGAATATGAACATGATGTAGAGTATGAAGATGGCAAGCAGGTTGATCAAATCTTGCAATAGAGTGTTCAGAAGGATGTGTTTTTTTCTTCTGCCGTGGATGCTAGTGCTTAGGCATTATGTACATATTTTAATTTTGAAAACTTTATGTAATTTTTCAATAATAATAAGATTCATATTTCTTATTGAGTTATGTAACTTTGAAAACTTCCTGTAATTTTGCAAATTTCATTTTCCAATAGAACAATCTTTTTCTAAGTTATTTTATTAGCAATTTGTCACAACAAAATCTTTGTTTTTTGATAATCAAGATAGGAGTTCTGAGTATTTCTGTAATATTGTAGTAGACCTCTTTTAGTGGCGGTGACTAGATGTAGTGATAATTTAGTTTTTTGACAATTACAATTCCAATCACCTTTTTATATTCTTTATAGACATTTGGTGGTTTTCATGTTGCGATTTGTGATTGCCCACTTGTATTCTTTTTGGAGAATAAACTTTTGGTGGTCTTAATGTTGCAATTCCTGAATGCCTACTTGTATTCTTTATGGAGAATAGATCTTTGGTGGTCTTCATGTTGCAATTAGTGATCGCTCATTTGTATTTCTAATGGAGAATAAACATTTGATATATTATCTTAAAGAGCAGATTAAACATAAAATGCTATTAAATGCTTGAAATAGCCTATTGGCTTTATTTACTGATAACTAAATTTTTATCCAAAATTTTTTCTATAGGTAATGCTTTTTAAATGAATAGCATTCCAAGTATTAGATATAGGTTTGCCTGCAATATTTGTCAGTCTGTACATCCCAAATCCAATGACTTAGGAGATCTAGTAGGGTCTTTCCTAGTTTGGGGATAACTTTTTCTTATCAACTATTGGTCTTGCTTCACAACATCTTAGCACTAGGTCACCTACTTGAAATTGCCTATGATTCACTCTCTTGTTATAATATTAGGACATTTATTGTGCTTTAGCAACCATTCTAATTGTTGTTTCTTCCTTCTTTTTACCAATAAATCAAGATTTATCCTTAAATACAAATAGTTTAGGTAGTGTTCTGCATTAGCAATTTGGATGCTATGAACACAAATTTATGTTGGAATCACTACCTTTTCACTGTAGACCAAGCTGAAAAGTATGACTTTTGTGGCTTAATATTTAGTTGTTCTGAATGCCCTAAGTATTTTTAGTGTTTCCCCCACCAAGGCCCCTTTTGCATCATCTAACTTTTTCTTCAATAGCTGAAGTATATTTCTATCCATATGCTCGACCTATCCATTAGATTGGGGATGGGCAACAGAGCTGTGTACCAAGCTAATGTCAAATTTCTAGAAAAAACTTTTCAATTTGTTGATTTGTAATTGATTTTTGTTGTCCACTATAATGACATCACTATCTTGAATCGGCAAAAAATGAATTTCCAAATGAAACTTTCCATGGATCTGGCCCATGATTATTGCTATACCCACTTTGTGAAATAGTCATAAGCTACAATCAGGAATTTGTGCTATGACATCGCCAGAGAAAATGGACCCAATATGTCAACCCCTTACACACAAAAGGGCTATTAGTTGAAAACTTGTTTAAGTACTTCGATTGGCTATTTGGCTACTTTCGGTAGCCGTTGTTATCTTTCACACCTTTTTACCTAGCTTGTGGCATCTTTTCCCATAGTCGGTAAGAAAAAAAACCTTATCTTAGGGCTTTTGGTGCTAACATTCTTCCTCCAAGTGATTCCATATACTTCTTCATGAATTTCTCTTAGGATATAGTTTGCTTTATTTAGGTCTAAGCACATGAGTAAAGGGAAGGTAAAAGATTCTTATATAAAACATTGTTAATGATTGTATACCTGGTTGCCCTTTTTTCCATCCGCTTTCTTAGTAATGGATCATCGGTGTAACTTGATCTCGAAGGAAAGATATTATAGGGGTTGTAAATCAAATAAAACTAACTCAGTTAAAGAAATTAAATATAAACCAAATTAAAATAAAAAATTACAAGTATTTAAATCTTTAAAATTTTAATAAATAACTACTCATTGGAAAAAAATTACTACCATATTATTAAATCCTAACTTATTTTTTAAAATATAATAGTTTTAAAAATATTTTTAGCAAAGTGTGATAAATATTAGTTGTATTAAGAACTTATGGTACATTTAGTTTACTAAAATAGAATAGAGTTATAATGCAATAGCTATTCTATAAAAATGGAATAGAGTTTGAATGGAATATAATAACTATAAGAGTAGTTTGGATTGGTGGAATGAAACCCTATGGGATTGCAATGGAACACTAACAAAGGGGATTTGAATCTCCTAGAGCAATTTCATATTACATCTAAAGTCAGAATAGCCATTGAGTGGGGAGGTGCGGAATGACTATTCTAGGAGTATAAGGAATAAAGCCGGAATTGACCATTCCATGAAATTGCCATTCCACGAACTGAACGGTCATGTCACTATAATGCATCGAATGGCCCTGTTATAGAATTGCTATGCATGTAAAGAAAACATGTTATTGTCCAGTTCTTGGATGGATCTGATTAAAACTAGACATACATTTTTTGAAGATTTTAAATTAAGTTGGTCAAAATTAAAGAAGCAAAAAAAAAAAAAAAATGGATGAGGATAGAGGTGCTCATGGCTGCGCCGTGGTTCAAATTTTTTTTGAATTTTTTGCCTTAACCTTAATTTGGCCTAGGCCAACCTGTTAGCTTAAATCACTATTAAAAATATTAAAAATATATTGAAATTAATATTTATATATTTTATAATTAAATCTAAATAAAAAATTAAATTTTATTATATTGATAGTGATCTAGATCGATGAGCTACCTACCTTTAAACAAATCTAAACAAGGTTTCCTCATTTTATGTGATCAAGGCCTAATAGACTTTCATATAGAATAATAATAATAATAATAATAATAATAATAATAATAATAACTATTACTACTACTACTACCACCTAAAACTTTTGCT
>JBBYHL010444532.1:0-16999 GCA_038381835.1 Adansonia madagascariensis
CAGTGGCAACTCCATGCTTTGGCCATTTCATGATGGTCATCTGAGACTAATAAGATGAGCAATTCATCTTATGGTCCTCTTCACTGTATCACAAGTCGAGAATCCATACTTTCTCATTGTCATCATGTCGCGAAGGAAAAATCTAGGTCAAAAAGACATTTCCAAGTCAAAAAAAATCTTAAGTCGTATGAACTCATAGATCTATGAGGATCCAACCTGGGGCATGTTGTGATAGCGATCAGGCTATTATTATTTAACTCTTAAGAAGGATTGCATTGACCACACTCGAAAGGGCCACAAATGCCAAATCAAAGTGGATAAGATCTATGTCCCACCATCGCTTCTGCATGTTATGATAGCCCATGGCTTTTTTCTATGTGGGACATGATCAGACTGATCACCGTTAAGGCTTTTAATGAGCACCTCTTTACTTAAGTCGCTATTAATTATTTCACTAAGTGGGTAAAAATGACTTCTTATGCCAAAGTCACCAAATTCATTTTATGCAAATTTGTGATATAGGACTTCATCTGTAGATATAGCTTTCCAAACAAATCATCATAGAAAATGTTTGCAACTTCAAAAATAAGATGATAAAAGCAATTTATTCCCAATTTAAAATTCAACATCATAAATGAGTGCCATACCATTCAAAAATGAATGGGGCAGTCAAAGCAGCCAATAAGAATATTAAAAAAATAGTAAAAAAGATGGCTAGTTGCCTTTTGTACTAGATGCCATCATACAGCAGTTCAAACTTCTATGAGTGTTACCCTATTTTCCTTGGTTTACAACATAAAGGCTGTTCTACCTATTGAGGTTGAAATCCTTCCACTCAAAGTCTTGAATGAATCACAACTTAAAGAAGCTGAATAGGTCAAGAGCTAACCTAAGCAACTCAATCTTATCGAAAAGAAAAGACTGAAAGCCATTTATTGATGATAGATGTATCAAAAGCACATGATGAAAGCTATAACAATGAGGTCCATCCTTGTCAGTTCCAAAAAAGTGACCTAGTACCAAATAAATGTTCCCGATTCATAAAGAACTCATGGAAAATATACTCAAAATTGAGAACGGTTGTATGTGGTAAAGCGCATATTTTCTAGAAAAGCCCTAATATTAATTAAGATGGATGGCAGTGATTTGCCTAATCTTATCAATTTTGACTCCATCAAAAGATAGTACACCTAAAAAGATTCTAGGACGAAAACCCAAAAGGGAATCCTACCCTTTTTTCTTGAAAAAAAAGAAAGAGAAAAAAGAAAGCGTCCAAGAAAACAAACTCACTTAAGTTGAAAACTTAAAAAAAGAGGCGTTACAACCAAACTCTCTCTAAAATTTAACCTAATCCTAATCCACCTTTTTTTGACCAAAACACCAAATCATAACCTAACCCACTTATTCTATGTCAATCTATTCTATCAAATCTCACTTTCGCCCATGCCAAAAAAATGATGTCTACCTAGCTTTGGGAAAATAATCCCACTATGTAGCAATTTGAAGAATCTTCTCATGAGTCAGCCAACACCAAAAGGATTGTTTGTTTAAGAAAAATCTCTGAAAGCACTCAGTGAATGATTCATGTCATCACTATCAGGAGCTAAGCAACTAGGAAAACCACTTTTAACTCTTTTGTGTCTAAAAATCTTTCCTGATCTCAGAATTTTTCATAACTTATACCCTCATTCTTTTGAATAAATAAAATGTAATTACTTGATTTTTTACAAAACCCTTTTGTGACTACTGCATTCCATGATAGCGTAATGTTTATCATTTAATTGATAATGCTTAACAAATGAACAGAACTGATAATAGGATTTCCTAGCGTTACTTTTGAAAAATGGAAACTTTGTAGAAATTTTGTTTCTTGTCTAAGGATTGAGAATAAAACTTGGAGTCATAATT
This sequence comes from Adansonia madagascariensis, assembly GCA_038381835.1. Taxonomy (NCBI): domain Eukaryota; kingdom Viridiplantae; phylum Streptophyta; class Magnoliopsida; order Malvales; family Malvaceae; genus Adansonia; species Adansonia madagascariensis. The sequence goes on from JBBYHL010444532.1 coordinate 1,909, forward strand.
AGTCTTAGCCTTAGTCCGTCATATCTTGAGAATATGCTTAAAACCTACTGTCCGATAAACCTACCCTAAAGGTAAAAGGGAAAAAAATCATTTTCCATCTATTATCAAAACAACTAGAGTTCATATCTGTCTGCCTGGACCACCAAAGATATCTTATGAATTAGAATAGACAAGATAAATCCTTTATACCTAGAAGTAAACTCAACTCAATAACAAATCTCTAAATACAAGCCATTTAAGCTTAGGACCATCCTTTCATAATCATAAACCACCTACCTTTTAAAAGCAACCTCAAAATTCAAAACTTCTAAAAATCTAAAGCAAGGTTAGTGAAACCTAGGACAAGAGATCACCCTACCAAACTCATTAAGAAACAAATGACTGGAAAAGCCAAAACCAATTATCGGATTAGGCTTATAAAATCATCATCTTTACATCTTTAAAACATGTATTCGCATTCTTATGCATTACACAACAATTAACATTCTTCAACAAACTTTTGCTCACAAAAGTTAAAATAGCAAAGAATCTTAGGTACAAAATCCTAGTTTTAAAAAGCCTCAAAAGGCTTCAAGTAAGAATCCTTGACCTTACGAGCTTACAAATCAAAAAGCTATCCAAGAAAAGTACCTAAACTCATATCGTTTAGTCCAAAAAAGTTGGATACTTTTTTCCTTTTAGTAAATAAAAAGTTGGATGTCTTTTCCTTTATTTTATAAAGGGTTGGATGCTTTTTTTCCCTTTTAGTTTATAAAGAGTTGTACATCATTTTTCCTCTTTAGTCTATAAGGAACTGGGTGCCTTTTTTTTGTTTTAGTCCACAAAGAGCTAGATGCCTATTTTTCCTTTCAGTCAACAAAAAGTTGAAAGCCTTTTTCCTTTTTAGTTCACAAAGAGCTAAACACCATTTCCTTTTTATTCATAAAGAGTTAGGCATATTTTCCTTTTTAGTCCATAAAGAGCTAGAAGCCTTTCTCCCTTTTAGTCCATAAAGAGCTAAACATTTTTTTTCTTTTCAGTCCATAAATAGATGGATGCCTTTTTCCCTTTAGTCTACAAAGAGCTGGATGCTTTTTCTCTTTAATCCATAAAGAACTAGATGCCTTTCTCCCCTTTCAGTCCGTAAGGAGCTAGACACTTTTTTTCTTTTTAGTCTATAAAGTGTTGGATGCCTTTTCCTTTTAGTCTATAAAGAGCTAAACATTTTTTCCCTTTTAGTGCATAAAGAGCTAGATGTTTTTTCTCTTTCAATCTATAAAGAGCTAGATGCCTTTTTCCTTTATTCCGTGAAGAGCTAGATGCCTTTTCCATAAAAAACTTGATGCTTTTTTTCCCTTTCAGTTCACAAAGAGCTAGACATCTTTTTCCTTTAGTCCATAAAGAGCTGGGTATTTTTTCTTTCTTTTAGTCCATAAAGAGTTGGATGTGTTTTTTTTCTTTTTAGTCCTCAAGGAGCTAAACATCTTTTTTAATTCAGTCCATAAAGAGCTAGACGTTTTTTTTCATTCAGTCCATAAAGAGGTAGATGCTAGTCAAGTTTATTGACAAAGAGCTAGACACCAGTCAAGTCTGTCTATAAAAGCTGAGCATCCAAAAAAAGTTGGCACATTTTCTCTTTTAGTCCACAAAGACCTGGATGCCTTTTTTTTATTCCATAAAGAGCTGGTGCCTTATCTCTTTTAGTCTATAAAGAGTTGGACACTAGTTAAGTTTGTCCATTAAGAGTCAAGCACCAATCGAATCTATTTATAAAGAGTTGGGCACTAACCCAGCAAAGAGGTAGGCATCTATCGAATTAAAGTCCATATTAGCTAGTGCCTATCTACGGAGGCCAAACCTTAAGAAAAAAATCCAAAAGCCAAGTAAGAAAGATAAGCCTTACAAAAACCTATTCAAACTTTCATTAGAATTGTCGCCAATATATTATTATCATCATGGAAAGACATTAATTAAATTTTAGTTTTACAAGCATTTAAGAAACAACATCCTACCCTAAACAAAATGGTGTCTAATTGTCTTTGCCCTATTCGTAATGGCTAAAAAAGATAGCTGTAGGTTCTCTATTTTCTCTAAGCCATCACCTAAGGAATCAGAGGTCATTATCCTAGGCATCTTTAGAGTCATTCAGATGAGCACAGGTTAATTTCCCATTTTTTTTACCAGAATGGGGTATTCAGAAAGCTTAAGGTATGTGAAAGTCATGTTTGTGCATAAGTATTGATGCCAAGTTTTTTACATCACTAAAAACTCAAATTTTCACATGCAGTATCAATACAAGAAGGTTTGTTATTAAAACCTAAGGTGTGGGATCAATACTCAGCATGCTTGTATCAATACAGGCTTTGGCAGTAGTTAAAATTGTGAGTTTTGGCTAAATGTAGACTTATTCTAGCAAGAGTACCGACATAGGCTTTTATAGTATAAATATAGGTCTCTAAGTATTGAGACTGGAAATTTTTTAGTTCTTGGTATCGATATATACTATTTTATATCGATGCACCAAGGGATATTTACCCAGTTTAAGCCATTTTCTAGCTTTTGCACCATTGATCTAAAAATCAAACTTAAACATGTTTCTTGCACCAAAAATCATTAAAATTCGTACCAAGCCTCAGCTTTAGTCTTGTGATTGGATTTTAACAAATTTTTTAGGCCCATATAGCCATGACAAGGGACATTTTATGACACTATGCAAGTTGCCAATGTAAACACCTTATGTTGTCTGGGCTAATTTTTAGCAACATGAGGCATAGATGTGAAAGGGGCCAACAATCAGTACCTCACGAAAAGTATTTTTGAGAAGGTAAAAAATGTCTATGGATCATAAAGAGAAATACAAAGATTGGGCATTAAAGGATGTAGTTCCAGGTGTTCAGGGACAAAACACATGGAAAAATTCATTATTTTGCCTAAATGCATTGATACATGGTTCTCATGTATTGATACAATACTCCAATGACCTAAAAATTTGAAATTTTGCCATTTGTATTGATACAATGTGTAAATGTATCGATGCATGAGTTTATGTATCAATACATGAACTCATGTATCGATATTAGGCTATGCCAAAACCAAAACATGCATTCTGTAAAGTAGATGTATCAATACATATTAACATGTATTGATACACTTATCATTTTATTGATATAATGTTTAATGTATTGATACATTCAAGGTTTTTTAGGCCAAATGTATCGATACATTTTTTTAATCTATTAATATATGCAAGCTATTTTCCATGATCGGGGCATTTTTAACTTGTCCACCATTGATCTAAAGCTCGATTTTAACTCGTTCTTGCATTTGAAAAGATCAAAACCCATATTAGATTACAAATTTGAGCTTGTAAATTAATCAAAACATTGTTTTGAAGTCTAAATTGGATCATAAAGGGTCAATGTCATATGATCACCTTACTCCTCCCTTATTTGTTGACAAAGATCACCGTTAGCCACCCTACTTGATATTATATGATTTCAGCAATCAAACCAGCCACCCTATGTCCACCATATTGGTAGCAAATTGCTTCCTATAGCCACCCTATAGCCATCAGTTGTTACAGCTTTGTTCTCTTGAGAAATAACCAAAAACACCACCAATTTAGCTCTAAAGTGCTAGTATAAATAGGACATTAATATCTCAGCTGAAAAAAAATGAAGAGGGGAGATTCCAACTTGTTTCAGCTCTCCTAACTCATTCATACATAAAAAAATAGAACCCTCTAGCCCTTCACTCAGTATCTAAAAATAGCCCCAAACATTCATTCCCAGCCACTATACATTCTGAAAAATCATCCTCGCTCATACCATAATTGAAACTTCATTTTTTCCCCTTTCTTGCTAATTAACAATAAAGAAAGAGGGAAATGTAGTCCATCTCTACTGCTCCAACCACTTAACCAAAATTTAAGCTTTGTTGGTATAACTTCTTACTTAGTCACTTTCATTTCCTATTTTTAGCATCTTTATCATTTTAATGAGCTTTCCATGTTTCCATCACCCTCTTAGGATTTTTAAGCATTATTGTGGCCTTTGGTTGTGGTAGCTTAAGATTTGGATGCCTTGATGCCCCTTTTGACGTGTAAAGTGCCTTATTTCAACCTCATTATTTTTGACAACTCTTGTTCATGCATTTTATGCCATATCCATGCATCATGTTATGTTCAATCCATGCCTAAATCCTTAGCCTAGCATATTCTGTGCATGTTCATACGTTAGCTTGAATTTTGTCATGAATCATTGTCATATTCAACATGCTTCACTTCATGAGATGCGTGCATAACATTTTCTTTGTCAATACCATTGGTAAAGTTAGCATCCCCAATCATGTTATGTTCTATACCCTTGTATCTTCATTGTCTTCTCCTTGTCTAAGTGCATATTTGATAGCTATAAAAAAAGACTGATTTTCAAAACCTCTCCAAGCCAAGCATGTTAACCTTAATTAATGAAGATTAGCATGAACTTAGCATTTTCCTTAAAGTTTTTTCTAAAAAAAATCTTGGGAAAAATTAAGTTTTCCAGATCTGGAATCTTGATTAACTGAACTCAAAACTTTTGATATTCCAACAAAAATGGCCCTGCAATTGTTCTTGAAATGTTTGTGTCCTATTTTTGAGTCAAAATTTTGAATGGTATGATCAATGGGTTGTTATCATCGACCTAAACTACTTTGAGGCCATGCAAACGAGTTCTAACACCCATGTCACATGTTCGAATGTCAATGACTCGAGTTTGGACTCAAAAACACAAAGAAAAATAAAAAATATATCCTCTGCTTTGCTTTGTCCCCTGCTGGCAGCATAACTGTTGCAAATTGAAAAAGTAGTTTAAAATCTCAAATGATTTTTCATGAATTTTTTGACATTTTTCTTTGAAAGTGCGTCAAATTATTTTTAAAAGGATGTCTTGTTCATCCCCAGATCATTTCAGATGAGAGAGTTATGATTTTTCAAACCTAAACTACCCAGAACCCTTGGAAGCAGCAACATGCATTTTGGTTGGGCCATTTGGACCCACTAAATGATTTTTCCAACTCCTTCAAATATTTTTCCTAAAAGATTCATGAAATTCCCATTTTAGAAAGGTATCGTTTGCAATTTTTTGATATGAAATGAGTCTGATATGATTTTTCAAATTTTAATGCACCTTGTCCCTCGTATGCTTTGCTAGCAGCGTAATTAGTCCAAACTTGAAAATTTATTCCCTCGAAAAGTGACTTTTTGGGATTTAGGAATATTTTTAGATTGACCCTTGTCGAGTTACCTTCATAAACGTATCTTGTCCACCCTTTAAAGCCTTCAAACTGATTTAGAATAAATTCAAAAAGTGGGATAGTACGATGTTGTCCCCTGTTTTTAGTTTTTGGTAAAAATTGAGTTGTTTTCCCAAACTTCGTCTCAAGACATTTGAATGTCACCATATCACCCCGATCGGCCTCTAAAACATGCTTTAATCTCCCATAGGCTCATATTAAGGCATGAATATTTTTTAACATCTTTACCATCCTCATTCACAATAATTCTTTTTGCCAAAAATCGTCAAAATGCTAACTTATTTTCTAAATCACAAAGTTTTGTCAACTTAAGTTTTCCAGCTCGATTTCTCTAAAGGGTGTCAGCCATGTCACTTTTGGGGATACTCTTACCCCATCTTTTCGAGGGGATACGCCAACCCTATCGTTCAACTACGATTAAATTTTTCTTCTTCTCAAACTTTCATAAATGTATCAAGAGTCAAACCCATTTTTTTAAAAAAACAATAAAAATCCTTGTTCAATCAAGGAACCCAGATGCGTCTTGAAAATTTTTGATTCGGATATTCTTAGATAATCGATGTTAATTGCAAGATAAATTCCAATAGTCCATCCCTTCTTTTTATCATTACATTGAATGGTCCATGTTATGTTATTTCATTCATTTGCCTTACTAACGTAATTCTTTGTGATGATTTTTTGCATTCATGTTTTCAAATCATTTTAAGTAAAATTAAAGGTAATGTTCTCCGTGGGTATCTCTCTAGTGCCCAAAGTAGAATATTCCATTTTTCAAGGTAAAATCCAGAAGTCATTTTTATTGAAAATCTCTATATTCCCCATCTCTCTAGGGCAATATGATATTAAATCTTTTCATCAAAACTTAGATTTGTATTTTTATAAGATTCATGCATTAAAAGGGTTATATCAAAATATGACGAGTTAAGATCAAAAGAGTTGAAACTAAGATAAGACATAACTAATAAGGTATCGATTTTGGGCATCGCGAAGAGGTTCATGCCTCATCACACATAACCAACTCCTAAACTCAAATAGCAAATTTTTGTACTACGTAGACCATGGGATCAATGTTTTAAGTTTCGTAACTTAAAACATAGGTTTCAATAGGCATCCAATCATGCCTAGCCCAAAACGATCTATGGTGACTCTAAGCGTTGGTCATTTCATAATGGCCATCCGAAACCAATTAGATGAGCGATTCGTCTTATGGCCCCCTCATTGTATCACGAGTTAAGAATCTGTACTTTCTCATTCTCATCATGTTGTAAAGGAAAAATCTCAATCAAGAAGATATTTCCTAGTCAGAAGAATATTTTAAGTCGTATCCATTTATAGATCTGCGAGGATCCACCTCGAGGTGCATTACGATGGCTTGGCGACCCCACTGGGGATTGTATAGAAAGTTAGGCCAATAACTAGCCGTGTCTTACTAGGTTCTTGGTTTCTTCGATCTTTGATTATTATTTAGCTATGATCCTTTTTTCGTTTTATCAATTAATCTTTTGTTTGGCATGATTGTCAGGATTTTCTTATTTTTGAATAATCATCACTTTAATAAACATGGTAATACAGGAGTGAGCAAAAAGGTTTGACTATTTCCCCATCACACACCACACACTTGCATGTGCATTAGAGCCTCGCCAAACTCCATGAAGAGGTTATAATCCAATCATTAGGAGTAAGTGAGTTATCTGCCTTTGTGAGTAACCCTCCATATAGGCATAACAATAAATTCTCGAATGTAAATTACCCATGTCTCTCATGAGTAACCCTTTGCATTTGCATAGGGAAATACATCCATCGAATTAAACCCGTTCTGCCAAACCCACGATGGGCCTAGGATCAAGGTGCCTCAACTATCCTTACCTGATGGAGAAGCGATTCGGATACCTATTTATGTGTCAACTTAAACCTCATATAAGAAGCCCTAAGAGCTAAACCGTGTTAAACCATACCAGAACGTTGCTAGAACACCTAAAGAATAGGGCCACTTGGGGAAACATTCCAAACCTTTATTCTTAATTACCATAAGGTGCCTTAATTATCCTTAACCTAATGGAGGAATGATTTGGATACCTATTTAGGCGTCAACTTAAACCTCATATAATAAGCCCTATGAGCTAAACCGTGTCAAACCATACCAAAAAGTATGGGGATATAGCTCTCTTACTTCGAGTTCAGTTGGATGATTGCTTGTTATGAGTAATGACACAGTTTTGGAATTCGACCTATAGATGTTTCACCTTCACCCAATAAGATTAGTCCCTACCATTGATGAATACACAGCTCTGCTCAACATTGAAAGGACCAAGTCAGACCGGATTTATTGCAAAGCACTAACGCCTCCTCCATTCAAGAAAAGGTTGAAGCAAGTTTTTGGGGCCACACAGGCATGGGTTGATAGTCATGTCAAGGTAAAAAAAAGCAGTGAATGCATTTATTAGGCTAGCTTGAAAGAGGCCAGGGTAAATCTTTTTAATCAAAAGAAAGCTCAAGATGTCTAGCTTTGGCAATCTACTGGCTTATTATATTCCTGAAGACTTTGGGTTATGTAGAGGCGGCAGTCACAGATTTTTTTTCCCATCTATGTTGGAACATTAACCCTACTTTTGCCATCATCGTCGAAACCATCTGTGCCCTCAGCTTTTGTAAAAGAACAAGAACAGGAAGGTTTATTGGGTGTGCCCCATTGCTTCAAAAATAAATCCTAGGTCATCTCTATGTTAGGAAATGGAAAGCCAGGCAAAATTTCTTCTTTAAGTTTGATCCTCTTTCCATGACATTAGAGGAAGAATGTCATCAAGATAAGATAGAAAAGCATTGGTTCGAGGAATTACAAAATGTCAAGGAGGAAAAAATCATGTGGAGAGCCCTGTAGGTGTTCCCTCAATCGATTGTGTGCAGATATGGAGACTACACTTGTATATCGCTCCTAGGATTATGGGGAAGTATCGATTATGCTCCTCTATTGGTATTGTGTCAGTTCCAGTGCTAGCAATTCATCCTATTCTTTAAAGACTTAGGACATTGGGATTTTGAATATAGAGAGCCCAAGTATAAAGCGAAAGTCCAGTTAGCTTTCTAAGCTTGGAAGTAGGTCTATTGTAAGGAAAGATACTGGAGAGGAAGCCCCCACCACTCCTAGATATGAAGAATGGAGACTCTACCATATCAACTACCTATTGCCATTACCCAACTTTGGGATACTACAAATCCCAATAGAAGAGCCACCTTCTGAGATTGAGCTACTTAGGAGGGAGTTCAAACGAGAAAAGGCATCTTTTGTCATAGAAATCTTTCAAATTAGGGAAGAAAAGGGCCAGCTAGAGATGGATATCTATCTTAGAAGAAGTGAAATGGATTGAATCAACAAAGAAAATGATCATTTTAAAGATGACTTTGAAAACCTAAACAAGGATTATGTGGCACTCTGAAAAGCTAACAAGTCCCTATGTGTTGGTAAGACATCAGTCGAATGGGAAGTGAAAGTTGCCACTCTTAATCACGAGCTGAATCAGCAAAAAGAGGAAGTTAGAACTAGCAAAGAAAAATTCACAAGGGTGCATGCTCTTGCCTCAACCTATCAACGAAGAAACCAAAGAGTCATGACCCAAATGCGAGGTGCAAGAGCTGCTAGGGTCAAAAAATGAAGTCCTCACTCATAAAATCTAGGAATTAGAGTAGTCTCTCCAGATTCATCAAGGTTATTTCAATGAACTAACAAAGGCTTTCCAAGCGACGTGAACTAGAGTGGCAAGCGATAATCGACCAAGCACACTAAACTACCAGTACAACATCAACCCCTTACTGAACAAGTTCAAATGGCTCAACGAGAGGCAAACGACATGATTGAGGTAGCTTCGTCCATAAGGTGAGACATTGTACCTATCAGAGATCGTGAGTAGTAACTTTTAAGCTTTCTTGATAGTGTCATTACATAATGTAATCATGTTAGATATTTTCAAATAAAATCATGTCCCAAAAAAAAAAAAAACCTTTTTGTGGCTCTATGAATGATGTTATTGATAAAGCTGTTCAAGGAATTAATTGTCTAAAATGCATATGCATATTTAATTTCACTATTTTGCACTTGCATCAATCATTCAGCATCTTAACTCATCATTGCATCATAAACACCCATCAATAAATACATTTTTAAGTAAAAGTCTAATACGGGAGTTGGGCCATAAAAGTGCAAGGGATTCCAAGGTCAATCAGGAATATGGAACCTAACATCTTGCATCACTATAACACATGACACCACAAACAAATCAAGGAAAGTGATCATGAAGCTCGTATTGAATGGCTTAAGCTAATGGTTAAGGAATTACTGGACCAAATGCTTCATCAGCAATGCAAAATGCAAACTTAAATTGCAAAACTTATGGAACTAATGACAGCCTCTATGAAAGAAAAATGGCAAGTCAGCACTTCTAAAATAATGAATTATCCTCCTCACACTAAAAGTCCCCCTAACAATAATCCAGAACCTAGCCAAGGGGAAACTAGACAAGAACAATGGCCTGCTCTTATACTTGCCTCTCAGGCTCTGCTAGTCATCTACCTAAATCCCATTGTGACAAGCCAATTCATTCCTGGTATTCAAGGGTTTAACTTAGAAATTTCATCAGCTTATCTTACAACCTTTGATCATGAGGAACCAGAGAAAAAAGGTTAAAAGTCCACCATGATTACAGAAGAAATGAACAAATCCCAGCTACTAGACAAATGTCTCTGAGCTATCAAACGGAGTGAGAAATTCATAGCTTTTGATGCACAATCACTGTCTTTAGTGTCCAACCTTGTCATTCCCTCGAAGTTCAAGGCCCTAGAGTTTGAAAAATTCAATGGAACCACCAACCCTTTCGTCCACGTCTGAATGTACTTGTGAAAGATGGGTGGGTATGAGAAAAATAAAAAGCTTCTTATCCATCGCTTCTAGCATAGCCTCACTGGGGTAGCAACTTGATGGTATATTGAGCTAGACAATGAAAAAGTCCAATCATAGGTTGACTTAACTAAGACCTTTCTAAACTAATACCAACATATGTTAGATTAGGCACCGGACTGACTTTCCTTATTGAATTTTAAGAAAACATCCACTGAATGTTTTAGGCAATACGCCCAAAGGTGGAGAGAAGAAGTAGCCTTAGTACAGCCTCTCCTTATGGAAAAAGAGATGACAGTCACTTTCATTCACACCTTACGTTCTCTTTATTACCAGAAACTCATAGGAAAGGCCACCAAAAAATTCGCAGACCTAGTCCTCTCTGGAAAAATGATTGACACAGCCATTAAGAGTGGTAGAATGTCTATCAGGGAAACATTTGGATCGAGCAAGAAAGCTATTTCTAGTAAGAAGAGGGAAGGAGAGGCCAATGCCATAAGTTATGCTAGCTCGTTTCAGCCAAAATAGTGTTAAATACCCTATTAGCACGTTATATTCTTGCCCTATCATAATACCCTCTCAGCCAATTTATGCCATAACCCATAACCTATCCTTTGTAATCCCATCAAACCCACCACAAAGCTACTTTCCATAAGTTCACCAAAATATCAATCAAACAACCAATAATGCACCCGGTAATTAAAGTGCAAATCAATAAAGACAACATTTTGATCCTATCCTTATGACCTATAAGGAGCTCTACCAAACCTTGCTCCAAAATCATTTAGTGGCCCCAATCTATGTCCCATAAAAAAAGCCACATACTCGCAATGGTACAACCTTAATGCCCACTATGAATACCATGCTAGGGCCGTGAGGCATGACACCGAGAACCACATATCTTTCAAATGAAATGTGAAAAATCTAATTAACTTAAAAATTTTGTATTTAGGGATAAACTAGGGACCAAATATTGTGGCCAATCCTTTACCAAACCATACTGAGCCAGCTGCAAACATGATCAGGGTTAAGAACAAATATGAAGTCAAGACAAGTATAGAGGATGTAAGGATGCCAATGTTCTTGGTCTGGCAGGCATTGATTCAAATCAGATTGCTCAATACAACAGAAAAATTAGAAGACAGTCCTGATAATGTTTATGATTTCCCTATAATTGTAGGTCATACCCTACAAACATCTAAGGAGTTTAAGTCCACAGTTCAAAGAATGATGAATAAAGGCCAGATAGAATTCTATCATGAAATCACACCTACTATCGAATCTATCAACATGATAAGAGATGAAACCATGTAGCTGCCTTATGGAAAAAACCAACCCCTCATTCTTTATGGCAAGTCAAGTCCTAAGGTCAGTTTTTCAACACCTACATCAAAGTTTGTTATAGAGGTTCCTAAACCATTCCTATATAAGAGCAACAAAGCTGTCCCATAGAAGTATGAGAATCAGGTAGTGATGATCAAAGAACTAACTCTCGCAACTACTGCAATGGAATAGTCAGGAGTTAGTTACTTAACCTATAGTGGTAGGTGTTACGTTCCCCCAACTTAAGAAAAACAGAAGGTGGATGCATCTCCAAGCACTACTACCACTCAGGCCCAAGTAAAGAATTTCTAGCCTAAAAAAATCAAAGAAGCAGTGCGTGAAAAGGAAGCCACAGAGTTTCTTAAGTTCATCAAGCATAGTGAATACTGTATTGTGGACCAGTTAAGCAAACAACCCACAATGATTTTTATGCTATCTTTGCTTCTTAATTCAGAGGTTCACCGAAATGCATTACTAAAGGTGTTAAATGAAGTATATGTGCCACCGAACTTCTCTATGAACAAATTGGATCGGCTATTGAACAACATCATGGTCGATAATTATATCTCATTCAACGATTATGAGATCTTACCTGGAGGCAGGGGCAGTTATGAAGCTCTACATATCACTACCCATTGCAAAGGTCGTATTTTGCCTAAAGTACTCATAGACAATGACTAAATTAAGAAAACTCCTTGTTGATCAGTCCAACATCAAGAGTAGCCACACTATAGTCTGAACTTTTGATGGAACATGCCATGGAGTAATTGGAAATATCACAATCTAGCTCCAAAGAGGCCCATGTACATATGAAGTTGACTTTCAAGTTATAGGTATTAATCAATCTTACAACTGCCTATTAGGAAGGCCATGGCTACACTTCGCGAGGGCCATCCCATTTTCTCTCCATCAGAAGCTCAAATTTATGATAGATGATAAAAAAGTCACCATCGGAGCTGAAAAAGAAATGATTGCCACTACTTTCACTGAAGAGATCTACATAGAGCCTAATAAGGATGCCTTGGAGTCATCCTTCCAATCTTTTAAGTTTGTTAATGAAACATTTATGGGAGAAGGATTGGCAATAGTTGAACCCCACCTGTCAAAGTGTACCCATTCAGGTTTTAAAATCATCATTGGTAAAGGTTCCCATGCCAGAAAAGGGCTTGGCAAGAATCTATAAGGGATGGTCCGAGTCTATAGGTTACCACTCAAGTAAGAAAAAGAGGCTTAAGATTCAAGGCTAATGCACAGTCAAGAAAGCAGCAAGAAAAAATGATCCGCGACCAGAGGATGACTCGATTATTGGGTCAAGAGGGGGAATTGAAGCCAACAATGTTCTTGTCTCTCCATGAGATATTTTGTTCGGGAGAATAAATCGATCCAAACTAACAAGAAGAGCAAAAGCCTAAAGATGTCTTGGTCATCTTAAGCAGAGCACTTCACAACCTCTATCTCCAAATACCAAGCCATAAAATTTGTGTCTTTCCACTAAGATCTAATTTTGATGACAGGGTTATGACAAAAGCCTTTGCACTTTTCCTGTCCCTTTCGTGTAATGTAAGAAAATGAAAACCTACCTACCCTCACCTAAAGAAAGATAGGTGCTATATAATGGGTACTTTCGTTAAACATTATCAATGAAATGACTTTTGCATAGATCATTCTATATTGTGTGTCAACCTCTTTGTCTCCATTACTTTTTTGCCTCCATTTTTATCTGAATCCTTTGGTTGTGTATATGCCTTTTGCAATGTTTATTTCTTCACCCTTTCAGGTATCCTGACGATAGTGATATGGATGTGTATAATGGGTTGCTGAAGATCAATTTTGAATAGTCAATTTGCACTAGTGAAATTGATCCTGAAGAAGATTTCGAAGAGAGCCCTATACCACCAGACCTCTTAAGCAGGAGGAGAAGCAGATCATGCCCCATGAAGACCCTACAGAAGTTATAAATTTAGGTACTCAAGAGGATCAAAAGGAGGTTAAAATTGAAACCTCAATAAAATCGATGACTAGGACCAAGCTGATAGACCTACTCCAAGAATATTGGGATGTATTCACTAAGTCATATCAAGACATGCCAGGACTAGACATTGATATAGTGGTCTATAAGCTTCCCATCAAGCCTAGATGTAAACCAATCTGGCAAAAGTTAAGAAGGATAAAGCCAAAAATGCTCCTTAAAATTAAAAAAGAAGTTAAGAAGCATTTTGATGCGGGGTTTATTGAAGTGGCCAAATATCCAAAATGGGTTGCCAATATAGTCCCAGTCCCAAAAAAAGATGGCAAAGTATGAATATGCATTGATTATCGAGATCTGAATCGAGCTAGTCCCAAGGATAACTTCTTGCTACCCACATTGATACTCTAGTAAACAATGTAGCCAAGAATTCTTTTTTCTCCTTCATGGATGGATTCTCGGGCTACAACCAAATCAAGATGGTGCCTAAAGACATGGAGAAAACAACTTTCATAACCATGTGGGGGACATTTTGCTATAATGTCATGCCTTTTGGACTCAAAAATACCAAGCAACATATCAACAGGCCATGGTAGCCCTATTCCATGACATGATACACAAAGAAATTGAGGTTTATGTTGACGACATGTTTACCAAGTCAATGAAAAAGGGTAAGCATGTCACAGACTTTCAAAAACTTTTTGAATGACTATAAAAATTGCAACTCAAATTGAATACTTCTAAAGTACCTTCAGAGTCACTTCGGGTAAGCTTTTAGGCTTTATAGTCAGCGAAAAAGGGATTAAAACCCAGACAAAGTGAAAGCCATTCAAGATATGCTACCACCTCAAACCCAAAAGGAAGTGAAAAGCTTTTTAGGGAGATTGAACTACATTTCTAGATTTATATCGCAGCTCACTGACAAAAGTGACCTCATCTTTCAACTTCTTCACAAACAAAATCTGAGAAAGTGGAATGAGTCATGTCAAAAAGCCTTTGATAAAGTCAAACATCATTTGTCGAGCTCGCCGTTGTTAGTACCGCTGGTGCCTAGTCAACCTTTAATCCTTTACTTAGTAATCACCAACAAATCTACGGGTTGTGTAATAGGGCAACATAATGAGTCAGGAAAGAAGGAACAAGCAATCTATTACTTAAGCAAAAAGTTCACAAAATGCAAGTGCAACTACTTCGTAATTGAGAAGTTGTATTGTGCTTTGGTGTGGATAGCCAAGAGACTCAGGCAGTACATGCTGTATCACACTACATGGTTGATTGCAAGGCTTGATCTTATGAAGTATTTATGCAAAGCCCCTGCATTATTAGGAAGGCTAGCTAGATGGCAAGTCTTACTTTCTAAATATGACATTGCCTATGTCAGTCAAAAGGCCATTAAGGGCAGTGCGATAGTTGACTTTTGTTAAGTCGAGTGACAGATGATTATGAACCTTTAAATTTTGACTTCCCAGATGAAGATCTAATGTGCATTTCTGAAGACAAAAATGCCTCCAACCAAGATCAATCCTGGAAAATGTATTTTGATAGAGCATCAAATGCCCTAGGACATGGACATGGAATTGGGGCAATATTCATGTCACTCGATGAGAGTCATTACCCATTCACAACAAGGCTAATTTTGA
>JBBYHL010444583.1:0-16994 GCA_038381835.1 Adansonia madagascariensis
CACGACCCAAAAGCTCTCGAATTGAACAAAAAGGAATGCATAATCGGCTAAACTTGAAGAGGAGTCCTTCATGCTAAAAATAACCCTCTTTTGCTCTTTTCGTGCACTCTTTAAATCAAACCCCATTAATCTTATATTAAGCGTAGAGATTAATGCATACCTTCATGAAAGTGCATCCGGTATAATGTTGACATTTCCTTTCTTGTACTTAATTACATAGGGAAACGTCTCCAAAAACTCCATCCATTTGGTATGTCTTTTATTCAGCTTGCTTTGTCCCTTTAAATGTTTTAATGACTCATGATCCATATGAATCATAAACTCCTTAGGTAATAAGTAATGTTGCCAAGTTTTCAATGCTCACATTAGTGAATAAAACTCTTTATCATAAGTTGAGTAGTAAGACGAGGACCACTCAACTTCTCACTAAAATAGGCAATGCGACACCCATCTTGCTTAAGAACAGGTCCAATCCTAATTTCTGATGAATCACACTCCACTTCAAAGGTCTTAAAGAAATCAGGTAATGCTAGTATTCACCTCACTCAAGTCAAAACTTTGTTGTGCTACTTCAGTCCACTTAAACTCTGTTTCCTTCTTCATGCACTCAGTCAAAGAAGCTACAATGGTGCTAAAATTTTTCATAAAGCATCTATAGAAGGATGTAAAACCATGAAAACTTCGAACTTCAACAATATTAATGGTAATTGGCCACTCCTTGATAGCTTTAACCTTTTCTTCATCAACCTCCATTCCATTTTGGGAAATGACATAGCCAAGAAAAACTGGATGATCCTTGCAAAAGGTGCACTTCTTGAGGTTGGCAAATAGCTTCTTTTTTTGAAGCACTTCAAACACCTTTGTAAAATGCTCTATATGTGTATCAAAGCTCCTACTATAGACAAGTATGTCATCAAAATAAACAAGAACAAAATGACCAATGAATTTTCATAAAACATGATTCATTAACTGCATGAATGCACTAGGAGCATTGGATAAGCCAAAAGGCATGACTGTCCATTCATACAACCCAAACTTAGTCTTGAAGGCTATTTTCCATTCACCACCTTCTTTCATTTGAATTTGATGGTATCCACTCTTGAGATCAATCTTCAAAAAGATAGAGGAGCCATATAACTCATCCAACATGTCATCAAGCTATGGAATGGGATAGCGATATTTGATTATGATCTTGTTAATAGCCTGGCTATCTATGCACATGCACATTGATCCATCCTTTTTGGGCACCAAAAAAGTTGGTACTATGCATGGACTCATGGACTCTTTAACAAAGCCCTTCTCTATCAACTCCATTACTTGCCATTAGAGTTTTTTAGCTTCTTCCGGGTTGCATCAATACGCTGGTCTATTGGGCAATGTCAAACCAGGTATAAGATCAATCTAATGCTCTATTCCACGAATTGGCGATAACTCTTTTAGGAGTTCTTTTGGGAAAACATCCAAAAATTCCTTAAATATTTTATCAAATTTTGGATGGTCAACTCCACCTTCCCCTAAAATCTCTTTTGCTATCAACAAGTAAACAATCTCATTGGATATTATAGCATGTTTTACCTTTCTCTTATTGGCAAATAAGCTATCCTTCATTATTTTATTGATTACCAACTGGTCTTGCATTACCTGGGAAAGACTAAGAGGTGTCAATAGCACATGTTTACCATCCTTTGAAATAGAATAGGTGTTTGCATGCCCATGATGCACAGTGTCTCGATCAAACTATGAAGGTCTTCCAAGAAACACATGGCTAGCATTCATTAGTACCATATCATATGTTACTTCATCCTCGTACTTTCCTATGGTAAATGGCACCTTCATTTGTTCTGTAACCCTTAGGTCTCCCTCGTTGTTTAGCCATTACAAATGATAAGGACGTGGATGCTTAGTAGTGGTGAGGTTTAATTTATTAACCAATATAGTAGAGGCTACATTAGTGCAATTTCCTCCATCAATGATTAAACCACATACCTTACCATTAATGTTGCAATGAGTGTGAAAGATATTTTCCTGCTGTCCTTTCTCTTTCTTTGATTGTATGGCTAAATTACGATGATAACAAGCAATTCTCCTTCTTCAAGAGATGCAACTTGTACTTCTTCTACTTCTACTTCCAAATTTAATTCATCTTCACTAACAACTTTTTCAATTGACTCATGAATTATCATTACCTTTTCGTTAGGACATTAAGAAGCTATGTGTCCAAGCCTGACATGCTTAAAACACTAGATGTCATGGCTTCTTATTGAAGGTTAGGAATTTTCAACTTTCTTTTTCACTTTTTCAACAACGGTCATCTTAGTAGGATCCTTCTTTTCTTCATGTTTTATGATCGTTTTGGAGATATAAGATAAAGAAAAAGAAGAAGTGTAAGGTTTACTTACCCTAGATAAGCATCTCTTGCGTTGCCTTTCAATCTTCACAGCCAATGTAATCATTTCATCTAATGTGGCTATGTTGTAACTCCACCGAATCTGCAATCTCCTTATGCAACCCACTAATGAATCTTACAATCGTTTGTTCTTGAGCCTCTTGCAGATTACACTGCATCATTAACATCTTAAACTTTTTCACATAATCCTCAACACAATAAGCTCCTTATTGCAGAGTTTGCAACCTGAGGAATAACTCTTGCTTATAGTATTGAGGTACAAACCTTTTTTCCATAAGCCTCTTCATAAGCCTACATGTCAAGACTGGATTTTTTCCTTCATGCTTTCTTTGTGCCTTCAAATTCCCCCACCATAGATTAGCATAATCAATAAACTCTAAAGCCGCAAGCTTTACCTTTTTAGCCTCGATGTATTTTTAAGACTCAAAAACTTTCTCAACTCATTGTACCCACTCCAAGTACTCTTCGGGAGAGCTTGTTCCACGAAAAGGTGGAATCTTTATCTTGATATTATCAAAGGTTCTTGGCTGCCAGCATTGCCCTTGGTGCCTATTCAAGTTCATTTTCTATACTCGGATTATCATAGTCGTCACCTTTATCATGATTAACCCTTCATCGTTGCGATTGATTATTTTGTGACTGATTCATGGCCAATCTATCCACCATATGCACTGCACAAAGCTCTTCATTATTACATTTAAGTACTATGAGATGAGCTTGTTCAAAACTCATTCCTTGCTGCAATCTCAGATTTAGTGGTGTATGGGTCACGCTACCTTCTGACATGGTGTTTATCACTATAAAACCTCAAAAACCTTAGCTCTGATGCCAATAATAATGAGCCTTATAAGAATATAACTCAATGGAAATAGGTCTTTAATGATTCAAAACAAAAATAGAAGAAAATAAAAAAAATCTAAAATCTAGAAGTTGGAAGGATGGAAGAAATAAACCTTGATTGATTGATAAGAATCCTTGCCACAATTAATACAAGGGTTAGACACCACTTTTAGGGAAGAGAAACCTAAAAGATAAGTCTCACAAACTCACCACCAAGAAGACTTGGATAAGAAAAAAGAACTGAAAACAATTGGCTACTTTATTAATCAACTCTGAATGCCTCAAAAAAAAAGCATAAGGTCTCTGATTTATAATAAAGGATATGCCCAAAGGCCTTTACAAGACAACGAAACTAAATCCTAAATAATCAATTAAGATATTGCTTGTCCATAAAGAAAGTAAAACCTTCCTAAAAAGAATCTTCCTAAAATAAAATAGTCAGTGGAATTAATTTCCTTTCAAGCTAAGGAATTAAAACCTTCCTAAAATAAAAACTAAAAGCCTTAGATATTAAGTAATAATCAGCACACCAAAACTTTCCTAATTTGGATGATGTTGACTTTCTTGCTTCAAGAAGACTTCTAGAATCTTCAAGGATCTTCCTTACCGAGCACATGATACACCAACTTCACTCTTTTAACCCTTGATCGTATGATTGGACCTGTATATTCAAACTCCTCCTCCTTTGGGCTAGCTAGCTTGGGTCAACCATGATCTGGCACATCACTTATGGCATCCAATCATGAAAAGAAAGAAGATTGTTATGTGAATCCATGTTTGTCCTAGTTGAAAGATTAACTTTGTTTCTAAAAAATGGTAGAAAGAAAAGCTTTTCCTATTAAACCAAAGTATCAATGTCATTTACCCCAAAGAGGATAATAAGTTTATGGTTCCTTATCATGAAAACAATGGAGATTATTAGGTGAATCCATTTTTATCCCAATTCATTGATGAACTTTGATTCTAAAAAGTGGTAGGAAGTGAAGTTTTTCTGATCAAACCAAAGCATTAATTCATTTATCCCAATGAGGAGAATGAATTTGTGGTGCCCAATCATTAAAAAAAGAAGATTACTATGTGAATTTGTATTTATCCCAATTGAAAGACAAACTTTAATTCTAAAAATGGTAGAAAGAGAAGTTTTTCTTATAAAACTAAAGCATCAATATCATTTATCCCAATGAGGAGAATGTGTTTATGGTGCCCAATCATGAAAAGACAGGAGATTATTACGTGAATCCATGTCTATCCCAATTGACAAATAAACTTTGATTCTAAAAAATGGTGGGAAGTAAAGTTTTTCTTATGGAACCAAAGCATCAATTCATTTATCCCAATAAGGAGAATGAATTGGGGGTGCCCAATCAATAAAAGAAAAGAGATTATTAAGTTAATTCATTTTTCTTTCTCCTAATTGAAAGGTGAACTTCAATTCTAAAAATAGTAGAAACACAAGTTTTTCTTATTAAACCAAAGCATCAATATCATTTATCCTAATGGGGAGAATATGTTTATGGTGCCCAATCATAAAAAGAAAAGAGATAATTATGTCAATCTGTGTTTATCCCAATTGAAAGAAGAACTTTAATTCTAAAAATGGTAGAAAGAAAAGTTTTTCTTATGAAACCAAAGCATCAATATCATTTATCCCAATGAGGAGAATGTGTTTATGGTGCCCAATCATGAAAAGAAAAGAGATTATTACGTGAATCCATTATCATTTTAATTGACAGATGAACTTAGAATCCAAAAAATGGTGGGAAGTGAAGTTTTTCTTATGAAACCAAAGCATCAATTCATTTACCCTAATGAGTAGAATGAGCTTATGGCACCCAATCATGAAAAGAAATTAGATTATTATGTCAATCCATATTTATCCTAATTAAAAGATGAACTTCAATTCTAAAAATGATAAAAAGAGAAGTTTTTCTTATGAAACCAAAGCATCAATATCAATTATCGCAATGAGGAGAATGAGTTTATGATGTCCAATCAAGAAAAGAAAGAAGATTATTATGTGAATCCATGTTTATCCTAATTGAAAGAAGAACTTTAATTCTAAAAAGGGTAGAAAGAAAAGTTTTTCTTATGAATCCAAAGTATTAATATCATTTATCCCAATGAGGAGAATAAATTAGGGGTGCCAAACCAATAAAAGAAAAAAATATTATTATGTGAATTCATTTTTACCCTGATTGAAAAATGAACCTCAATTCTAAAAATGGTAGAAAGAGAAGTTTTTCCTATGAAACCAAAGCATCAAATCATTTATCCCAATGAGGAGAATGTCTATGATTTCCAATTATGAAAAGAAGGAGTTTATTATATGAATCTGTGTTTATCCTAATTGAAAGAGGAACTTCAATTTTAAAAATGGTAGAAAGAGAAGTTTTTCTTGTTGAAACCAAAGCATCAATATCATTTATTCTTACGAGGAGAATGTGTTAATGAACCCCAATTATGAAATAAAAGGATATTATCATGTGAATCCATGTTCATCCCTATTGATAGATGAACTTTAATTCTAAAAATGGTAGAAAGAGAAGTTTTTCTTATGAAACCGAAGCATCAATATCATTTATCCCCATGTGAAGAATGTGTTTATGGTGCCCAATCATGACAAAAAAGGAGATTATTATGTAAATTCGTGCTTATTCCAATTAAAAGTAGAGCTTTAATTCTAAAATTGGTAGAAAAGAAGTTTTTCTTATGAAACCAAAGCATCGATATCATTTATCCCAGTAAAGAGAATGAGTTTATGGTGCCCAATCAAGAAAAGAAAGAAGATTATTATATGAATTCATGTTTATCCTAATTAAAAGAAGAACTTTAATTCCAAAAGTGGTAGAAACAGAAGTTTTCTTATGAAACCAAAGTATCAATATCATTTACCCAATGAGGAGAATGTATTGGGGGTGCCCAATCAATAAAAAAAAGGAGATTATTATGTGAATTCATTTTTATCCCAATTCAAAAACGAACTTCAATTCTAAAAATGGTAGAAAGAGAAGCTTTCTTATGAAACCAAAACATCAATATCATTTATCTCAATGAGCAGAATGTGTTTATGGTTTCCAATCATGAAAAGAAAGGAGATTATTATGTGAATCCATGTTTCTCCCAATTGAAAGACAAACTTCAATTCTAAAAATGGTAAAATGAGAAGTTTTTCTTATGAAACCAAAGCATCAATATCATTTATCCTAACGAGGAGAATGTGTTTATGGTACCCAATCATGAAAAGGAAAAAGATTATTATGTGAATTCGTGTTTATCCCAATTGATAGACGAACTTTGATTCTAAAAAAAGGTGGAAAGTGAAGTTTACCTCTTGAAACAAAAGTATCAATTCATTTATCCCAATGAGGAGAATGAACTGGGTGTGCCCAATCCATAAAAACGGAGATTATCATGTGAATTCATTTTTATCGCAACTGAAAGACAAACTTTATTTCTAAAAATTATAGAAATAGATGTTTTTCTTATGAAACCAAAGCATCAATAATATTTATCCTAATAAGGAGAATGTGTTAATGGTGCCCAATCATGAAAAGAAAAGTGATTATTACGTGAATCCTTATTAATCCTATTTGACAGGTGAACTTTGATTCTAAACAATGGTAGGAAGTGAAGTTTTTCTTATGAAACCAAAGCATCAATATCTTTTATCCCAATGAGAAGAATGTTTTCATGGTGCCCAATCATGAAAAAAAAAGGAGATTATTATGTAGATATGTGTTTATCCTAATTCAAAGAAGAACTTTAATTCTAAAAATGGTAGAAAGAGCAGTTTTTCTTATTAAATCAAAGCATCAATATTATTTATCCTAATGAGGAGAATGCGTTTAGGGTGCCAAATCATGAAAAGAAAGGAGAGTATTATGTAAATCTATGTTTATCCGATTGAAAGAAGAACAATAATTCTAAAAATGGTAGAAAGAGAAGTTTTTCTTATGAAACCAAAGCATCAATATCATTTATCCTAATGAGGAGAATATGTTTATGATGCCCAATCATGAAAAGAAAGGAGATTATTATGTGATCCATGTTTACCCCAATTGAAAGATGAACTTCAATTCTAAAAATGGTAGAAAGAGAAGTTTTTCTTATAAAACCAAAGCATCAATATCATTTATTCCAATGAGGAGAATGTTTTTATGGTGCCTAATCATGAAAAGAAAATAGATTATTACATGAATCTGTGTTCATCCTAACCAAATACCGAATTTTTATTCTAAAAAATGGTAGGAAACGAAGTTTTTCTTATGGGACCAAAGCATTAATTTATTTAGCCAAATAAGGAGAACAAATCGGTGGTGCCTAATTAATAAAAGAATAGAGATTATTACTTGAATTCATTTTTATCCGAATTGAAAGGCGAACATCAATTCTAAAAATAACAGAAAGAGAAGCTTTTCTTATGAAAGCAAAGCATCAATATCATTTATCCCAACGAGCAGAATGTGTTTATGGTGCCTAATAAGGAAAACAAAGGAGATTACTATTTAAATCCATATTTATCCCAATTGAAAGAAAAACTTTAATTCTAAAAATGGTAGAAAGAAAAGTTTTTCTTATCAAACCAAAGCTTCAAAATAACTTATCCTAATGAGTAGAATGTGTTTAGGGTGCCCAATCATGAAAGGAAAGGAGATTGCTATGTTTATCCCAATTGAAAAATGAACTTCAATTCTAAAAATAGTGGAAAGAGAAGTTTTTCTTATGCAACCAAAGCATCAATATCATTTATTCTAATAAGGAGAATGTGTTTATGGTGCCCAATCATGAAAAAAATAGATTATTACGTGAATCCATGTTTATCCTAACCGAATAATGAACTTTGATTCTAAAAAATAGT
The DNA here is from genome assembly GCA_038381835.1 of Adansonia madagascariensis. Taxonomy (NCBI): domain Eukaryota; kingdom Viridiplantae; phylum Streptophyta; class Magnoliopsida; order Malvales; family Malvaceae; genus Adansonia; species Adansonia madagascariensis. The sequence goes on from JBBYHL010444583.1 coordinate 8,106, forward strand.
GCAAAGTGAAGTTTTTCTTATGGAACCAAAGCATCAATTCAATTTTGCCAAATGAGGAGAATGAATCTGCGGTGCCTAATCAATAAAAGAAAGTAGATTATTATTTGAATCCATTTCTATCCCAGTTGAAAGGTGAACATCAATTCCAAAAATGATAGAAAGAGAAGTTTTTCTTATGAAAGCAAAGCATCAATATCATTATCCCAATGAGTAGAATATGTTTATGATACCCAATCATGAAAAGAAAGGAGATTATTATTTGAATTTGTGTTTATTCCAATTGAAAGAAGAACTTTAATTCTAAAAATGATGGAAAGAGAAGTTTTTCTTATGAAACCAAAGTATAAATATCATTTATTCCTACGAGGAAAATATGTTTATCGAGCCCAATCATGAGAAGAAAAGAGATTTTTACGTGAAACCATGTTTATCCTAATCAAATGACGAACTTTGATTTTAAAAAATGGTAGGAAGTGAAGTTTTTCTTATGGAACCAAAGCATCAATTTATTTATCCTAATGAGAAGAATGAATTAGGGGTGCCCAATCAATAAGAGAAAAGAGATTATTATGTAAATTCATTTTTATCCCAATTGAAAGGTGAGCTTCAATGCTAAAAATGGTAGAGAGAGAAGTTTTTCTTATGAAACGAAAGCATCAATATCATTTATCCCAAAGAGGAAAAAGTGTTTTTGACACCCAATCATGCAAAGAAAGGAGATTAATATGTGAATCTATGTTTATCCCAATTGAAAGAAGAACTTTAACTCTAAAAATGGTAGAAAGAGAAATCTTTCCTATGGAACAAAAGCATCAATATCAATTATTCCAATGAAGAGAATGTGTTTATAGAGCCCAATCATGAAAAAAAAAAGAGATTATTTTGTAAATCCATGTTTATCCTAATTGATTGATGAACTTTGATTGTAAAAAATGGTGGGAAGTGAAGTTTTTCTTATGAAACCAAAGCATTAATTCATTTATCCTAATGAGTAGAACGAGCTTATGGCACCCAATCATGAAAATAAAGGAGATTATTATCTGAATACATATTTATCCTAATTGAAAGATGAACTTCAATTCTAAAAATGGTAGAAAGAGATGTTTTTCTTAAGAATCCAAAGCATCAATATCATTTATTCCACTATGAAGAATGTGTTTATGGTGCCGAATTATGAAAAGAAAAGAGATTATTATGTGAATACATGTTTATCCTAATTGACTGACGAACTTTGATTCTAAAAAATGGTGGGAGGTGAAGTTTTCCTTATGGAACCAAAGTATTAATTCATTTATCCCAATGAGGAGAATGAATTAGGGGTGCCTAATCAATAATACAAAGGACATTATTAAGTGAATTCATTTTTATCCCAATTGAAAAGCAAACTTTAATTCCAAAAATGGTAAAAAGAGGGGTTTTTCTTATGAAACCAAAGCATCAATAGCGTTTATCCCAATGAGGAGAATGTGTTTATTGTGCCCAATCGTGAAATAAAAGGATATTATTATGTGAATCCATCTTTATCCCAATTAAAAGACAAACTTCAATTCTAAAAAAAGTAGAAAGAAAAGTTTTTCTACCAAAAGCATCAAAATCATTTATCCCGATGAGGAGAATAAATTAGGGATGCCCAACCACTAAAAGAAATAAGATTATTATGTGAATTCATTTTTATCCCAATTGAAAAATGAACTTCAATTCTAAAAATGGTAGAAAGAGGAGTTTTACTTATAAAACCAAAGCTTCAATATCATTTATCCTAATGAGGGGAATGTGTTTATGGTGCCCAATCATGAAACAGAAAGAGATTATTATGTGAATCCAAGTTTATCCAAATTGAAAGACGAACTTCAATTCTAAAAATGGTAAAAAGAAAAGTTTTTCTTATCAAAGCAAAGCATCAAAATCATTTATCCCAATGAGGAGAATGTATTTATGGTGCTTAATCATGAAAAGAAAGGAGATTATTATGTGAATCCATGTTCACCTCAATTGAAAGACGAACTGTAATTCTAAAAATGGTAGAAAGAGAAGTTTTTCTTATGAAACCACAGCATGAATATCATTTACCCCAAAGAGTATAATGTTTTTATGGTGCCCAATAACGAAATGAAATGAGATTATTATGTGAATCCGTGTTTATCCAAATCGACAAACATTAATTCTAAAAATGGTAGAAAGAGAAGTTTTTCTTATGAAACTAAACATCAATATCATTTATCCCAATGAGGAGAATGTGTTATGGTTCCCAACCATGAATAAAAAGAGATTATTATGTGAATCCATGTTTATCCTAATTCAAAGAAAAACTTTCATTCTAAAAATGGTAGTAAGAAAAGTTTTTCTTATGGATCCAAAGCATCAATATCACTTATCCTAATGAGGAGAATGTGTTCAGGGTGCCCAATCATGAAAAGAAAGGAGATTATTATGTGAATTCATTTTTATCCTAATTTGAAAAACGAACTTCAATTCTAAAAATGGTAGAAAGAAAAGTTTTTCTTATGAAACCAAAGCATCAATATCATTTATCATAATGAGAAGAATGTGTTTATGGTGCCCAATCATGAAAAGAAAGGACATTATTATGTGATCCATGTATATCCCAATTGAAAGATGAACTTTAATTCTAAAAATGGTGGAAAGAGAAGTTTTTCTTATAAAACCAAAGAATCAATATCATTTATTCCAATGAGGAGAATATGTTTACAGTGCCCAATTATGAAAAGACAAGAGATTATTACGTGAACCCACATTTATCCTAACCGAATGACAAATTTTGATTCTAAAAATTGGTGGGAAGTAAAGTTTTTCTTATGAAACCAAAGCATCAATTCATTTAGCCAAATGAAGAGAATGAATCAGTGGTGCCTAATCAATAAAAGAATGGAGATTATTATTTGAATTTATTTTTATCCCAATTGAAAGGCGAACATCAATTTTAAAAATGATAGAAAGAGAAGTTTTTCTTATAAAAGCAAAGCATCAATACATTTATCCTAACGAGCAGAATGTGTTTATGATGCCCAATCATGAAAAGAAAGGAGATTATTATTTGAATCCGTGTTTTTCCCAATTGAAAGAAGAGCTTTAATTCTAAAAATGGTAGAAAAAGAAGCTTTTCTTATGAAACCAACGTATCAATATCATTTATTCCAATGAGAGAATGTTTTTATGGTGCCAATCATGAAAAGGTAAAAGATTGTTACGTGAAACCATGTTTTTCTTAATCAAATGATGAACTTTGATTTTAAAAAATAGTGAGAAGTAAAGTTTTTTTTATGGAACCAAAACATCAATTCATTTATCCTAATGAGAAGAATGAATTAAGGGTGCCCAACCAATAAGAGAAAAGAGATTATTACGTGAATTCATTTTTATCCCAATTGAAAGCTGAGCTTTAATTCTAAAAATGGTAGAAAGAAAAGTTTTTCTTATGAAACCAAAGCATCAATATCATTTATCCGTGAGAGGTGTGTCTTTGGTGCCCAATCATGAAAAGAAAGAAGATTAATTTGTGAATCCATGTTTATCCTAATTGAAAGAAGAACTTTAATTCTAAAAATAGTAGAAAGAGAAGTTTTACTTATGAAAGTAAAGCATCAATATCATTTATCGCAATGAGCAGAATGTGTTTATGATGCCCAATCATAAAAAGAAAGGCGATTATTATTTGAATCTGTATTTATCCAAATTGAAAGAAAAGCTTTAATTCTAAAAATGACAGAAAGAGAAGTTTCTCTTATGAACCAAAGTATCAATATCATTTATTCCAATGAGGAGAATGTGTTTATGGTGCCCAATCATGAAAATAAAAGAGATTATTACGTTAAACCATGTTTATCCTAATCGAATGATGAACTTTGTTTTTAAGAAATGGAAGGAAGTGAAGTTTTTCTTATGGAACCAAAGCATCAATTCATTTATCCTAATGAGGAGAATGAATTAGGGGTACCTAATCCAAAAGAGAAAGGAGATTATTATGTAAATTCATTTTTATCCCAATTAAAAGGTGAGGTTCAATTCCAAAAATGGCAGAAAGAGAAGTTTTTCTTATGAATCCAAAGCATCAATATCACTTATCCTAATAAAGAGAATGTGTTTAGGGTGCCCAATCATGAAAAGAAAAGAGATTATTATCTGAATTCATTTTTATCCCAATTTGAAAAACGAACTTCAATTCTAAAAATGGTAGAAAGAGAAGTTTTTCTTATGAAACCAAAGCATCAATATCACTAATCCTAATAAGGAGAATCTGTTTAGGGTGCCCAATCATGAAAAGAAAGGAGATTATTATGTGATCCATGTTTATCCTAACCGAATGACGAATTTTGATTCTAAAAATTAAAGGGAAGTGAAGTTTTTCTTATGAAACCAAAGCATGAATTCATTTAGCCAAATAAGAATGAATCGACGGTGCCTAATTAATAAAAGAATAGAGATTATTATTTGAATTCATTTTTATCCTAATTGAAAGGCAAACATCAATTCTAAAAATGGTAGAAAGAGAAGTTTTTCTTATGAAAGCAAAGCATCAATATCATTTATCACAACAAGTAGAATGTATTTATGATGCCCAATTATGAAAAGAAATGAGATTATTATTTAAATCCATGTTTATCCCAATCAAAAGAAGAGCTTTAATTCTAAAAATGGTAGAAAAAGAAGTTTTTCTTATGAAACCAAAGTATCAATATCATTTATTCCAATGAGGATAATACGTTTATGGTGCCCAATAATGAAAATAAAAGAGATTGTTACATGAAACCATGTTTATCCTAATCGAATGATGAACTTTGATTTTAAAAAATGGTGAGAAGTGAAGTTTTTCTTATGAAACCAAAACATCAATTCATTTATCCCAATGAGGAGAATGAATTAGAGATGCCCAATCAATAAGAAAAAGGAGATTATTATATGAATTCATTTTTATCCTAATTGGAAGGTAAGCTTCAATTCTAAAAATGGTAGAAAGAAGAGTTTTTCTTATGAAACCAAAGCATCAATATCATTTATCCTAGAGAGGAGAATGTGTTTTTGGAGCTCAATCATGAAAAAAAAAGAGATTAATATGTGAATACATTTTTATCCTAATTGAAAAAAGAACTTTAATTCTAAAATTGGTAGAAAGAGAAGTTTTTCTTATGAAAGCAAAGCATCAATACTATTTATCACAATGAGCAGAATGCATTTGTGATGCCCAATCATGAAAAGAAAGGAGATTATTATTTGAATCTCTTTTTGTCCTAATTGAAAGAAGAGCTTTAATTCTAAAAATGGTAAAAAGAGAAGTTTTCTTATGAAACCAAAATATCAATATCATTTATTCCAATGAAAAGAATGTGTTTATGGTGCCCAATCATGAAAATAAAAAAGATTGTTACATGAAACCATGTTTTTCCTAATCGAATAATGATCTTTGATTTTAAAAAATGGTGGGAAGTGAAGTTTTTCTTCTAGAACCAAAGCATCAATTCATTTATCCTAATAAAAAGAATGAATTAGGGTTACCCGATCAATATGAGAAAGAAGATTATTATGTGAATTCATTTTTTTCCCAATTAAAAGGTGAGTTTCAATTCTAAAAATGGTAGAATGAGAAGCTTTTCTTCTAAAACCAAAGCATTAATAACATATATTCCAAAGTGGAGAAAGTGTTTTGGGAGCCCAATCATGAAGAGAAAGGAGATTAATATATGAATCCATGTTTATCCGAATTAAAAGAAGAACTTTAAGTCTAAAAATGGTATAAAGAGAAGTTTTTCTTATGAATCTAAAGCATCAATATCACTTATCCTAATGAGAAGAATATGTTTAGGGTGCCCAATCATAAAAAGAAAGGAGATTATGATGTGAATTCATTTTTATCCCAATTTAAAAAACTAGCTTCAATTCTAAAAATGGTAGAAAGAGAAGTTTTTCTTATGAAACCAAAGCATCACTATCATTTATCCAAATGAGGAGAGTGTGTTTATGGTGCCTAATCATGAAAAGAAAGGAGATTATTATGTGACCCATGTTTATCCCAATAGAAAGACGAACTTCAATTCTAAAAATGATGGAAAGAGAAGTTTTTCTTATAAACCAAATCATCAAATCATTTATTCCAATAAGGAGATTGTGTTTATGGTGCTCAATCATGAAAAGAAAAGAGATTATTACATGAATCCTTGTTTATCCTAACCGAATAACAAAGTTTGATTCTACAAATTGGTGGGAAGTGAAGTTTTTCTTGTGAAACCAAAGCATTAATTCATTTAGCCAAATGAGGAGAATGAATCGATAGTGCCTAATTAATAAAATAACGGAGATTATTATTTGAATTCATTTTTATCCCAATTGAAAGGCAAACATCAATTCTAAAAATGATAGAAAGAGAAGTTTTTCTTATGAAAGTAAAGCATCAATACCATTTATCCCAATGAGCATAATGTGTTTATGATGCCTAATCATGAAAAGAAAAGAGATTATTATTTGAATCCATGTTTATCCCAATTGAAAGAAGAGCTTTAATTCTAAAAACGGTAAAAAGAAAAGTTTTTCTTATGAAACCAATGTATCAATATCATTTATTCCAATGAGAAGAATGTGTTTATGGTGCCCAATCATGAAAAGACAAGAGATTGTTACGTGAAACCATGTTTGTCCTAATCGAATAATGAACTTTGATTTTAAAAATGGTGGGAGGTAAAGATTTTCTTATGGAACCAAAGCATCAATTCATTGATCCCAATGAGGAGAATAAATTAGGGGTGCCTAATCAGTAAAATAAAGGAGATTATTATGTGAATTCATTTTTATCCCAATTGAATGCTGAGCTTCAATTCTAAAAATGATAGAAAGAACAGTTTTTCTTATGAAACCAAAGCATCAATGTCATTTATCCTGGAGAGAAGAATGTGTTTTTGGTGCCCAATCATGAAAAGAAAAGAGATTAATTTGTGAATCTATATTTATCCCAATTGAAATAAGAACTTTAATTCTAAAAATGGTAGAAAGAGAAGTTTTTCTTATGAAAGCAAAGCATCAATATCATTTATTGCAATGAGAAGAATGTGTTTATGATGCCCAATCATGAAAAAAAAGGAGGTTATTATTTAAATCCATGTTTATCCCAATTGAAAAAAGAGCTTTAATTTTAAAAATAGTAGAAAGAGAAGTTTTTCTAATGAAGCCAAATTATCAATATCATTTATTCCAATAAGGAGAATGTGTTTATGGTGCCCAATCATGAAAATAAAATAGATTGTTACATGAAACCATGTTTATCTTAATCGAATGACGAACTTTGATTTTAAAAAATGGTGGGAACTGGAGTTTTTTTTATGGAACCAAAGCATCAATTCATTTTTCCCAATGAGGAGAATGAATTTCGGGCGCCCAATCAATAAGAGTATGGAGATTATTATGTGGATTCATTTCTATCCCAATTGAAAAGTGAGTTTCAATTCTAAAAATGGCAGAAAAAAAAGTTTTTCTTATGAAACCAAAGCATCAATATCATTTATCCCAAAGATTAGAAATTGTTTTTGGTGCCTAATCATGAAAGGAAAGGAGATTAATATGTGAATCCATGTTTATCCCAATATAAAAAAGAAAATTAATTCTAAAAATGATAGAAAGAGAAGTTTTTCTTATGAATCCAAAGCATAAATATCACTTATCCTAATGAGGAGAATGTGTTTAGGATGCCCAATAATGAAAAGAAAGGAGATTATTATGTGAATTCATTTTTATCCCAATTTGAAAAATGAACTTCAATTCTAAAAATGGCAGAAAGAGAAGTTTTTCTTATGAAGCTAAGGTATCAATATTATTTATCCTAATAGGGAGAATGTGTTTATGGTATCTAATCATGAAAAGAAAGGAGATTATTATGTGATCCACATTTATCATAATTGAAAGACAGACTTTAATTCTAAAAATGATGGAAAGATAAGTTTTTCTTATAAAACCAAAGCATCAATATCATTTATTCCAATAAAGAGAATGTGTTTATGGTGCCCAATCATGAAAAAAAAAGAGATTATTACGTGAATCCATGTTTATCCTAACCGAATGACTAATTTTGATTCTAAAATTTGGTAGGAAGCAAAGTTTTTCTTATAAAATCAAAGCATCAATTTATTTAGCCAAATGAGAAGAATCAATCGGCAGTGCCTAATCAATAAAAGAATAGAGATTATTATTTGAATTCATTTTTATCCTAATTGAAAAGCGAAAATCAATTCTAAAAATGGTAGAAGGAGAAGTTTTTCTTATGAAAGCAAAGCATTAATTTTATTTATCCCAACGAGCAGAATGTGTTTATGATGCCCAATCATGAAAAGAAAAGGGATTATTATTTGAATCCGTGTTTATCCCAATTGAAAGAAGAGCTTTAATTCTAAAAATGGTAGAAATAGAGGTTTTTCTTATGAAACCAAAGTATCAATATCATTTATTCCAACGAGAAGAATGTGTTTATGGTGCCCTAATCATGAAAAGACAGGAGATTGTTACGTGAAACCACGTTTATCCTAATCGAATGACGGACTTTGATTTTTAAAAATAGTGAAAAGTAAAGTTTTTCTTATGGAGCCAAAGCATCAATTCATTTATCCCAATGAGGAGAATGAATTAGGGGTGCCCAATCAATAAGAGAAAGGAGATTATTATGTGAATTCATTTTTATCCCAATCGAAAGGTGAGCTTTAATTTTAAAAATGGCAAAAAGAAAAGTTTTTCTCATGAAACCAAAGCATCAATATCATTTATCCTAAAAATGAGAATGTGTTTTTGGTGCCCAACATGAAAAGAAAGGAGATTAATATGTGAATCCATGTTTATCCCAATTGAAAGAAGAACTTTAATTCTAAAAATGGTAGAAAGAGAAGTTTTTCTTATGAA
>JBBYHL010444632.1:0-16986 GCA_038381835.1 Adansonia madagascariensis
ATGCTCATGCCACTCTTTCCCTTCAGTTATAGACGTTCGAATGTCAATGACTCGAGTTTGGACCCGTAGACATAAAAAATAAGAGATATCCCCTGCTTTGCTTTGTCCCCTATTGGCAGCACAACTATTGCAAATTGAAAAATCACTTAAAAATCCTAAACACTTTTTCATGAATTTTCTGATATTTTTCTATCAAAGCATGTCGAATTATCTTTAAAACAATGTCTTATTCACCCCCGGTTCATTTCGGATGAGAAAGTTATGATTTTTCAAGTCTAAACTATCTAGAACCTCTGGACGCCAAACATGTATTCTGGTTAGGCCGTTCAGGCCCACTAAATAATTTTTTCAAATTTTTTAAACATTTTTCCTAGAAGGTTCATGAAATTCCCTTTTCGAAAAGGTATTTTTTTGCAATTTTTCAATACAAAATGAGTCCGAGGTGATTTTTTAAAATTTGACATACCTTGTCCCTCATATGCTCTGCCAGCAGCACTATCAATCCGAACTTGAAAATTTATTTCCCTTAGAAAGTGACTTTTTGGGGGAGTGGGAATATTTTTTAGATGACCCTTATCGAGTTACCTTTCTAACGGTGTCTTGTCCACTCTCTAAATCCTTCAAACTGATTTTAAATAAATTCAGGAAGTAGCATAGTGCGATGTTGTCCCCTGTTTTCTATTACGGTCAAAATTGAGTTGTTCTCCCGAATCTCGTGTCAAGACATTTGAATGTTTCCGTATCACCCCAATTAGATTTGAGAACATGCTTTGACCACCCATTGGCTCTTATCAAAGCACAAACACCTTTTACATCTTTGCCATCCTTATTCACAATAATTTCTTTCACCAAAAGTCATCAAAATGCTCACTCGTTTTCCAAATCACAAAGTTTTGTCAATTTAAGTCTATCCATTTGACTTCTCTAAAGAGTGTCAGATGTGTCACTTTTGGGGATACTCCAACCCCAATCTTATGAGGGGATACTCCAACCTCACTCTTCAAAATTATCAAGATTTAAAAATCTTTCTTTGTTAAGATGATTTCTCATCCACAGGGATACTCCAGCCTCGCTTCTTAAAATTGTCAAGATTTAAAAATATTCCTTTGTAAAAAATTATTTGTCATCCATGGGGATACTCCAACCCCACCTTTTCGAAGAGATACTCCAACCTTGTCTTTCAACTACAGTTAATTTTCTCCTTCTCAGACTTTCATGAATATGTTAAACAAACCTTGTTTAACCTAGAAACTCAGATGCATCTCGAAAATTGTCGATTCGATTATTCCCAGATAATCGATGCCAATTGCGAGATAAATTCAAATAGTCCATCCTTTTTTCTTTATCATTGCATTGAATGATCCATGTTATGTTGCTTCATTTATTGCCTTGCTAACATGATTTCTTTATGATGATTATTTGCATTCATGTTTTCAAAACATTCCAAATAAAATTAAAGGTAATATTCAGTGTGGGTATCTCTCCAGTGACCAAAGTGGAACATTCCATTTTCAAAGTAAAATCCAGAGGTCATTTTTTTTGAAAATCTCTATATTCTCTATCTCTTCAGGGCGTATGTGAGATTAAATCTTTTTCATCAAAACGTGGATTATTTCTACAAGATTCATGCATTAAAAGTGGTTATATCGAAATAATGACAATTTAAGATCAAAAGAATTGAAACTGAGAAAGATATAGCTAGTACAATATCGATTTCAGGCATCGCAAAGAGGTTCGTACCTCATCGTGCGTAACCAACTCCTGAACCCAAACTATGAATCTTTGCATTATGTAGACCACGGGATCGATGTTTTGAGTTTCGTAACTCAAAACATAGGTTTCAATAGGCATCCGATCATGCCTAGCCCTAAATGATCAGTGACGACTCCAAACGTTGGCCATTTCCTGATGGTCATCCAAAACCAATAAGATGAGCGATTCATCTTATGGTCCCCTTTTACTGTACCATAAGTCGAGAATCCGTACATTCTCATTCTCATCACATTGCCAAAGAAAAGTCTCGATCAAGAAGATATTTCCAAGTCAGGAAAATATTTTAAGTCGTGTGCATCCATAGATTCGTGGGGATCTAACCCCCGGGTATGTTGTGACACTAGGTGGAAAATACTTGCCTATCTACAGTTAAAGGTCCTTGGTTATTATTCCAAGAAAGGTTTGGATGATTTTGCCAACCTGGATTATAAGAATTTGAATAAGGGTTATTCTGCTGTTTATTATGATTTCCAATGTAGTTCACTGATTCAGCATAATTAGAGCACTGTTCAGTAGAATGTTTATCTCCATATAATTCACAAACCACAAAAGAACTTGGAACTAACTTTACATTCATAGCATCTAGTTTCCTTATGATTGCCGCAAGTGTAGCATGAAGTGAAGTAATGGCATCAGCTTTATGAACTCCTACAACTTTTTTCGACAAACTTTTTTTAGTGGACCAATGATCATTATTGGATGCCATCTCTTCGAGTAATTCATAAGCATCATTCAACGATCTCCCCATAAATGAACCACCTGTAGCAACTTCAATAACAGTTCTTATCTGACCCATCATTCCATTGTAGAAAGTCTGAACTTGAAGCCATTTGGGAATACCATGATGAGGACATTTTCAAAGCAACTCCTTGAATCTTTCCCAAGCTTCATAAAGTGATTCTGAGTCATACTATGTAAAGGAAGTGATGTCATTCCTTACCTTTGTTGTTTTAGCTAGTGGGAAATATTTGGCAAGAAACTTTTGAGCCAAGTCATCCCAGGTAGTGATAGAATCGGTTGAAAGTGCATTCAACCAACTTTTTGCTTTATCTCGAAGTGAAAAAGGAAAATCTCAATCTAACAGCATCATCTGAAACTCCATTGTGGTTGAAAGTATCGCATATTTCTAAAAAATTCACAATATGAGCATTAGGATCTTCACTAGGTAGGCCACCATACTGAACTGATGTCTAAATCATCTAAATGATGGCTGGCTTTATTTCAAAGTTGTTGGCTTGAATGGTAGGCTTCTGGATACTAGAATGAATGCTTTGTGCAAGATGGATAGTAAATTCCCTTAGACACTTTGTATGTTTTTCTTTAGCCATTGTATTGTTTATAGCTAAAGCTTGTAAATTCTCCTTTCAACGTTGATGAAAAGTTCTTGCAGGTTCTGAATCAAAAGGGATAAGTTCCAAATTTCTCACTCTTCACATACAACAGCCAAAGGTACCTAAAAAATAAAAGTTTTAAGATTAAATTTGCTTGGTATTAATATTAGCAAAATAATTTAGGAAAACAATTCCCCGGCAACAACGCCAAAAACTTGTTGTTGGTTTTATACCATGCAAGTGTACGTATCGAAACAAGTAATATAGTGATGAATAGAGTATTGTTCACACGAGGACTTGTACTAAATCTGCTAAGTACTAAAATTAACACAATTTAATCTTATTCAAATAAATAATTAAAAGAAGATTAATTAAAATTTAAATTAAAATAACTAAATGAAATTTAACTAAATAACAAAGAAAATTAAATGAGTTTACTTAATCAATAAAAACCTAGGATCATAATTCTTTCAGCACTTTATTTGAATTTTATTTTATCCTTTTAACCTTGACTAATGATACTGTGTTGTTAACCTAGAGTTTTAATTTATTTATAAATATATTCCGATGGTCTTATAAACATATCTTTTTTAATCAATTTCTATATTCCTATGCGAACTAAATTAAAAGAAACTCATTAAGCTTAGACTCTAATTTAGTTACATATGGCATACTCGTATATTCCTATTAACATGTAGATCAATTCATCCTAATAAATGAATATGAAATATATGTCATTCAATCCAAGTTTAAACACAAAATTCCTTTTTCCAAGTTCATTAAGGTTATCGAATCAATCTAATTGGTGGCCAATCAGCTAAAAGCATTAAAAACAAGATTGAACAAATAACTCAATTATCATTAAATCAAGAAAAGAAAATTAAAATAATTCAAACTATATGTTGAGTTCCATTGTAATCATAGAAAAATAAATTTAGCTCATATTGATAAATAAAACACAAAACAATGAAGTTCCACCATCATAAATATTACAAGAAAGATAAAAAGATTAAAGGGAAAAGAGAAAACTAAGGATTGTTAAATCTTGATCTTCAACTTCTATGATTTTTTTTCTCCTATTGCAAAATCTTGATAGCTTCTCTTCTTCTTTAAGACTAATAGCTATGAAGTATCTAGGGATGCCTCCCAAACCTAAACATAAGGATCCTATTTATAGGCAAAACCCTGAAGTGGAGAAACTTGATTTGTAAGTAACTTAAGCATATTTTTGGAAGTTTCCAACTTGGAATCACCTTGCTTTCTTGAGTCCACTTTCTCTCTTCATTAAGTTGTTATATTTTTGGAAGCTCTTTAGGGTTTTGACTTGCAAAAATAGAAAAATTATTTAAATAACTAAGTAATTAAAATATAAGGAAAGCAAATAGGACTAAATTAAAAACTGCTAAAAATAAAATATCACTAAAAACTACTAAATATGAATGATAAGTAAACAAACATCTCTAAGACCTAGTTGATTTAATATGCATAATGAGACTAAATAACTCTATTCTATAGAGTTATGAATTTTGCTAAAACTAACTTCTTATATAATCTAGAGTTTATGGCATTTGACATAATAAAATCAAATATTACATCTCAATATAATTTAGTTTTAGCTGAGCACTTGAGCTTCAAATTTAAGCTACTCGCTAACATGGCCTTGAGCATGATCAAGAAAAGGGTTTGAAACCAAAAATGAAAAGTTTGAAAGTAAGGGTCCAAGGAATTAAAGCTGATATGGGAAAGATAAGTGACGGTCAAAAGTACATAAAAGAGGAGCAAAGAAATATAGGAGAAAGGTTTGGAGAGTTTAAACATCAATACGATCAATTAAGAAAGGAAATTAAAGTGGTTATGAAGTAATCAGCTTGTAATCAGATTTGGCTTTGTCTTATGTTGGATATCTTAGGGGCCCATAAAGATAAAGGCTTCGATAAAGTTGTTATTCTGATGTACTTCCTTAAGTTTGTTCTTCAAACTCATGTAATTGGTAGTTAAAGATCTAGGATTAGGTTAGCATTAGAGAATTTATGTACTCTAAGATGCAAAGAAGATAACGCCAAGATGAAGTCCAAGGAGATTGCCATGAAGAATTATGTGATACGCAATTGGTGTCTGCAGAAAATTGACCACCTAGTTTCCTAATGGCTTAAGCAAACTAGTTTTGATGAAAGTCCATAACTATCCTAGTAGATTGCATGTGATATATTTATTTTATGTAAATATATATATGATATGTATGCACTTGAAATAAATGCCAATATAATGCAATCAAAAGTAAATTGATTAGACTTAAATAATATTTGATAAAAGAAATCCCTGCATGCTTAAACAAGATAAGACACCTTCCATTTTTCACAACAAAATACCCGAGTTTTGACCAAGAGTAAGTTATTGAGTTGCTCAAGGTTACCTCTACCTGAATGGTATGAGTTATAAGTACTGGGTCTTATTCAACTAGTGTTGCTTGGTTTGGATGTGTCGCACTTAACCATGTGATATTAGAGGCAGTGGTTAGGTGAAATACATGAGATGTATTTAGGTAAAAAGTTACAACCTAACTTGTTGGCAACGTGCCTCGCCTCTTCACGAAGAAGCATGCATGACTTAAAAACTAATTTTTATTGTCAAGAAAATGTCTTCTCGAATGGGATTCTTCCTTTTCAACATTATGGGAGGAGAAAGTATAAATTCTTGTCTCTGGATCATGAAAGGGAAACCATTAAACAAATTGCTTGTCCAACCAGTTTTGGATGGCCATCATTAAATGGAAAACGCTTAAAGTCACCACCAATCATTTGGGCTAGGCATGATCGGATGCCTATCAAAACAAATATTCCAAGTTAAGAAACTTGAAACATCAATTTATGGTTTGCGTGTTCAAAGGTTCGACGGTTGGGTTCAGGAGTTGGTTACACATAGGGAAGTATTAACATTGCTCAATTCTAGAAATCAGTACCTTCTAGCTATGTCTTAACTCGATTTCCTTAATTTTGACTTGTCATTATTTTGAACTAATCTCCTTTTATGCGTGAATTTTGTATAAAATAGTAAATCTAGGTTCTAAAGTAATTTGAATCCCATATGCATCTCGAAGAGGTAGGAAACATAGAGATTTTTGGCAAAAATAATCTTCAGACTTAATTTTTAAAATAGGATATCTGATGTCAAGCACTGGAAGGATATAGACACGAAACATTCCCTTTATGATTTTGAAAATGATTTCAAAACAGAGTGCAAGGTCAACACCACAAAAAGAAATGTGTTAGTAAGATAACATATTGAGATAATATCACATAAAATAAATTAGCCATAAAAAAAGAAAGATGAAGGACTATTAAAATATATCTTCATAATTTTCATTGGTTATCTAGGAATAACAAAGTTAGCAATCTTTAAGACTCGTTTAGATCCATTGGTCAATTGAGGCATGAAAATTGGGTTTGAATTTGAAAAGTCTAGAAAAAATCCGGGAGAGAAAATTTAATTTTTTGATAATTTTTGAAAAGATGAGATTGAAAAACTTAAATTGACAAAAGCTAACTATTTCTTGACAAAAGTGACACTTTTTACTTTTCTTAACAAAATCGATGTTTCTTGAAATCGACAATTATGATTTAAAAAAATGGGAATTGATAAAATTTGAAAAACTTTTGTGCTTTGATCTAAGCCTAGGGATTACACGTATTTTTTAGACTCAATGAGGGGTTGGACTAGACTCACTTAGGGCACTCAAATGCCTTGGAAGAGGATTTTAGAAAAATTAATTAATTTTGGAAAGTGTCAAAAACAGGGGACAACATCGCATTAATCCCTTTTTTATTTTGTTCTAGGCCAATCCAAAAGTATTAGAGGTCAGGTGAGGTACCATTGGAAAAATGAATCAAGGAGGATTAATATAAAAATATTCCAAAATCCTAAAAAATTGCTTTTCATTAGAAATATTTTTTGACGTTGGGACCAGTTCGATGCTGGCAGTAGGTGCAGGGAATATGATGCAGTAAACTTTGAAAATTTATCTCGGACTTATTCAGAATTGTTAAATCGCAGATGTTACCTTTCTGAAAAGGTAATTTCATGAAATTTTTGGGAAAATATTTAAAAAATCTAGAAGAATCATTCGGTGGGCGGAAATGGAACAAATAGAATGTAAATCACTGATTCTTGGGGTTTCAGATAGCATTGGTTCAAAAAATTATAACTCCTTCATCTAAAATGACTAGAGGCTATTGCAACATGTCCTAGATAGGAATCCTGACCAGCTCAACTTAATATGGCAGATGTACCCCTTATTCCTATATATACTTATATATCCTTATTTCTTATATTTTAGGAGCAATATCATTATTGTTATTTTTAGTTTTTATTTTTAGTGTTAAGAGACTAAGTTGTCGAGATAAATCGCTTACTTGACTTAGCTCTAAGTAATCGTTATGAAATGACTATTTATTTAGAGTCTCCACCAATCCATTTAAACTAGGTGAGACTAGTCACTTGTTGGAGTTTTTATTTTAGGGTTACAAAACCCACAAAAACAAATTTTAAGGTTTATGCTCATGCCAGAGATGACATGAAAGGGTTAAGGAGTTGGTTACAATCATAAATAATTATCAACCTTCTCGTGATGCCCGACAATTAGTACCTTATTAATCACTTGTTAACATAAATTTAATTTTCATTTAATTTCAATATTTGATGTTTAATTATAGTTCTCATATATAATATTTTATTAAATAAATTTATTATTATGACAAAGTTGGGATTTAATGTTTTTGGAAATCAAAATATCTTCTGTACCCTTTAGAGAACCAAGATAACATGAAATTTTTTTATCATTCTCTGTCATATTCCGAAAAGGTTTTCAAAAATCAAAATATCTTTTGTAGCTTGCTGAAAAGCTTGTGCAATAGAAAAAGATTTTTTTTTTATGAAAATTAAAAATCCCAACTTTCTATTTAAAAAGCATATCTCGTTGATAAAATAATCCGTAAAATCTCTCTCATATATTAGGATAAATTTTATGTACTATATTAACTTGAAGACATTGCTTTAATTTAAAAAAAATCAAATTTTATTAAAAATATTAACTCTAAGACTCAACAATGGTCTAATATGACGAACTCGTCTTAATGTGTACTTTTGATATGAAAATATCCTTGTAATCACATAGGACTTGGTTCTAATGTGAAATTACTGAAATGCCTTGAGGGTATACCTTCGATATGAAAGTATCCCAGTAACCCTAAAGGAATTGAGATTATAAAAGAGTGAACCTAAACATATATACGTTCGGCATAAAAGCATCCCAGTGATTGTATAGGACTCGATTTTAGGAAAAATTACTAAAATACCCTTAAGGCATACCTTCAACATAAAAGTATCTCGGTATCCTAATGGACACTAAAATGATGATGAATTGATGAATCTATCCTAAATATATACCTTTGGCATAAAAGCACCTTGGTTACTATCCAAGACTTGATTTTAAAGAAAATTACCAAAATACCCCTAGTGTATACCTTCGACATGCAAGTATCCCGATACCCTAATAGACATTAATATGATGATGAAATGATGAATCTATCCTAAATAGACACCTTCAGCATAAAAGCATCCTGGTTACTATATAGGACTCGATTTTAAGAAAATTTACCAAAATACTCATAGGGTATACTTTTGACGTGAAAGTATCTCAGTACCTTTGGCATAAAAGCATCCCGATTACTATATAGGACTCGATTTTAGAAAATTAGCAAAATGCCACTAGGGTATACCTTTGACATGAAAGTATCCTCATACCCTAATGGACACTAATATGATGATGAAATGATGAATCTATTCTAAATACACACCTTTGGCATAAAAGCATCTCGACAACTACAAAGAACTCAGTTCTAAACAAATTACTGAAGTACCCGTAAGGTATACCTTTAACCTATAAGTATACTGGTAACCTAGAAGACTAAAAAATGATATGAAATAACCATTATACCTTGCATAGGTAGCTTAAATATCAAGATAGACCTAAAATGCAAAAATTGCTAATAAGTCCCTGAATTTTTTAAAATTTCATTTTGTACCTTAATGGAAAACCAAAAGAATACAAAAAGTTTTAATAATTTATACACCACTAAGAAAGACCATAGGACTATTAGAAATATTTTTAAAATGCCAAAAATATCATATTAAATCCAAAATGCAAAGTTTTCTAAATGGCCCCTAAACTTTGCAATTTAGTGCTTATACAAAATAAAATCATAAATAAACACAAATTTCACCACAAAAAATTATGGAAATCATACCAATATTCACAATTTCAATTCGGCCAAACATCTATGGCCTTGGAATGAGAATTTTACGATTTTTGCAAATAAATCCCTAAACTTTTTAAAATTACAAAATAATTGCAAAATGATAGAAATGCGTAAAACATATTCATACATATCAGAATAAACATGAAAACACATTCACAAGTATACTCAAGCAATCGACCAAGCATAGATGGCCTTGAAACAAAATTTTTTATTTTTATAATTTAGTCCTTACATTATAGAAAATCATAAATTAACACAAAACACATCACGAAAAGCACAAAGACCACACTCATTATCATGAAAATGATTCAGTCAAACAACTATGGCTACAAAGCAACTTTTTCACATTTTGCAAATTAGTCCCTAAACTTTTTAAAATTATAAAATGGCCTCAAATGGTATAAAATGAATAAAACTCGTTAAAATATGTTAATTAAGCATAAAAACACTTCTAAGGTTTTCTACAAGGTTTGGCCAAGCTTAGATGGCCATATAAAAGTTTTGCAATTCTTTGCAATTTAATCCTTAAGATTTCCATATTTGCAAAATAAGCTAAATAAAATTAAAACATAACAAAATCAACCTCTACATGATTCTACTAGCATGATATTGCAGCAAAAAATAATTTTTTCATCACATATTTTCATAAATATCAATATATATACATGTTAGAATATATACATGTTAGAAATTTTACTAAGTATGAATAAACATAAAAACATAAAAAATAATGAATATATCAATATAAAACAACATGAAAATATTAAGAAAAATTATATAAACTTGTATTCATGAAAATAATAATAGATACCTCAAGAAAGACAAATAATCTCAAAGAAAATCAAATTATTTCTAGCAAAAATTAACTAAAATAACCAAAATAAAAAATTTTAATCATAGCCATCATACTTAGCCTTTCAACACGAATCAAATTTGATGAGCACAAGTATTCATTCAGCTCATTTAAAAAGAAGATTCAAACAAGAAATAAAGAAAAATTAAGAAATTTACAAGATATTACCTTGGAATAGCTTCAAAAATTATGTATTTTGGTGTTTTTTCTTTTTTTTTTTTCTTTCTAAAGCCCAAAGCTTTTAAAATCGTATAACCATCGTTTATTTACGTGGATGGAAGTCGGCTAAGGGCTGAACAATGTATATTTTTTTATTTTTTTATTTTTTACTTTGATTTGAGTTGAATTTATTAAGTTTATCTTTTGGTAGATTATGTCATCCATGACACCATCAAATTTTAGAGAATTTTGGAAGATATTTGTATAATCTAAAAAATTATACCATAAAAATTAATTAGGACTAAATTGTAAAAATTAAAAATTATGTATTCAAAATAAAAATTTTATATGATCAATTTATTTTAATCTAATAATAAAATCAATTTTAATGTTCAAGAAAACATTAAAAATTGCAAACTCATAAAATTATACAAGAAAAACCTTTACCGGGGAAAAGTATTACATGAAAAAAATCAAAAACTTATAAAATAAATTGAATTTTAAAAATTAATTTAATATGAATTAAAAATAATATTTGAAGATTTTTAGAAATTATAAACTTAGAAAAATCCTCTTAAAAAATTTTACGGAGTAAAAAATTTCGAATTTCAATGAAGGGAAAATTATGAAAGAAAATGCAAAACTAAAAAATAAAATGAATTTCTCAAAATTAATTTAATATGATAAATCAAAAAAATCTTCCCTCAAAATTTACGAAGTAGAAAACTATGTATTTCAAAAAGAAAAAATTTTGAATGAAATTACAAAACTCATAAAATAAAATAAATTTTTTAAAACTGATTTAATATGATTAAATAATAATGTTTGAAGAATTTTAAAAATTATAAACTAAAAAAAATCTACCAAAAAAATTTATAGAGTAGAAAACTCCGTATCTTGGAATCATTAAAATATTTAAAAAATACAAAACTCATAAAATAACATGAATTTTAAAAAACTAATTTAATGATAGATGAAAATATTTAAAGAATTTTGAGTTTAAAACTTGAGAAAATTTCACGAAAAAATTTACAAATAAAGGTAAACTCATATTTTAGATCTAGGAAAATTTCAAAAAAAATACATTAAAACTTATATGAAATGAATTAAATATTCAAAATATTAATTAACAAAATGGTAAAGATGAAAAATCCTAAATTTGAAATAAGTCTTTACTGAAAAAATTAGTGAGTAAAATACTCTTGATACAGTAAGAAGTTAAAAAATAAGTAGCAAAATTGCCAACTTGATACCTCATGGTAAAAAATGCCAATGTGAATTTTCCTTGAATATTTATGATTTTCAAAGTGTATATAGGCATAAATACCATATAGGTATCGATAAAAAAACACGATGATTAACTCTCTAAATTTAACAAAAAATTCTCAAAAATTTCTTAAAAATGAGAAATTTTTATCATGATAGCATCTACAAAAACAAATTTGAAAATTTAGCAAGCATAAAATTAAAAGCTAATTTCTTACCTTGGTATTTGTTTTTTTTCTATCCGAGATTTACTTTTCATCAACCTTGAAATGACATTAATTTTGTCATGTGGACCTGCGTTCATTTAAGCACAATTAAATAGGTCTCGAAAATATACATTCCTGTGAAGGAAATTTACCTCTAAAGGGACAAGTGCCCAATTTTGTATCTCGAATATTTTTGGACTGATAGGGAAAGGGGCTTAGACAAAATTAGGTGTCTACAGAGGGCAAACTAGATACCTTTGGAAAGGTAATCCAATGCCATTTAAGGAAAAATATTATAAAATTTGTGAAAAATTTATTGGGATTTGAAAATGAATTTTTAAGTTATGACTATAGTGCTGCCATATGAAACAAGGATATTTGTGGTTTTTTGGGTTTCCTAGAACTAAATTCGAGTTAAAGATGCTAGAATATCTGTGATAATAAGCGGATTAGTAATAGTGGCTTCACAAGCTCCTTTACACAATCTCAGAGTAGTTTGGGTTGATGGAATAGCTCATTAACCATGTCACTAGTAAGGGGCATTAGACAACAAAAACAAGGCACAAACAACTCGAAAAAAGATAAAAAGGACATTTTGTTTTGAAAATTAGAGTATGCAGTCTCATTTAACCTTGAGTACAAATATAGAATGCTTAATTTTTCCCCGAGATTGGAGAACCAACAGATAGAAAACTTTAAGTCCATATTAATCTCCATTTATTGAAGTCAACATAGCCTTAGCTTGGGGGTTTTAAAAAACAAATTTTTGACAAGCATCAATCAAGCATTTTGACAAGCATGTGATGAACTAAATATGATATTCGTGAAATGAACATAGAAGACATGCTCAAATCAAAAATAGCATTTAAACATGATAATTACAAGAAAAATGCAAAGAAATAGACAAAAAAATGCATAGGGATATTAACTTCATGAATGGCGTTAAGAATCATGCCATGAAATTGATGTGAACATGCTTAGACAAAGAAGAAAAGCTTGTTGGAATTTCAAGACAACATTAAAGGATACTTTCAAAATGATCCAAGCACATAAATATAGAAAAACATGGTAGAGGAATCAATAAAGCATAAAAAATCCTAAATCTACTATAACCAAGGCCATAAGATGCATGAGAATCCTAAAAATGGGGTTAGATTACATGGATATGGCTCATTAGAATGATGAAAATGCTAATAATAAAGACAAATAAAATAAAGAAAAGGTGGGTTCTAAGAAGATTTAAACATTAGTTTGGCTTTTGAGCAAAAAACTAATCCATTTTAAGCTCACTTTCTTCCTATCTTTGCTATAGAAAAGCAAGAAGGGAATACAAAAAAGGATCTTGATGGTTGTAGTATCAAAATAAGGGAGATTACAAAGAGAAATATGAGAAATGAAAGGTTTTATGAGGGTTTTTGGAAAGGTAGAGAGAAAGCTACAGGAATATTATTTTTTTTAAAGTGGAAGTAGATGTAAAATGAGTCTATTCTCCTTATTACTGAGCACATTACGTATGTTATATAGGATTTAGTCTCAGCCATCAAAAACCTAGCAAAGGGTAGGTATTTAGGACATCTAGAGTAATATGGAGAGTCATTGTACCTAGAAGCAAGCTTTCAGCGTTTCGTTGGTTGATTTACATCCTTGGCAGTAAGAACAAGCCATGCATGAGCTAAAATAATAAGCAAGGTCTGGCTTGCCCTTGATTAATCTACATTATAGTATGAAACGCCCTTATAACAAGCTTAATGGACCGTTTAAGAATATTATGGTCTAATTATTAAAGCCAAAAAATTAAATTTATATGAAGTTGAGTTTAAGATTGAATGATTTTTGTGGCCAAAATCATGACCAAATTCATGTTCCAAAGCCATGGTAAAAAGGTGTGAAAAAGGCACAAATCAAGCCAAGAGAACCTTGAGCATCGATACCCATGTTTTGTATTGATACAACTAGGCAAAAAACCCAAAATGTATCGATATATTGAACATGTTATTGATACAAAGGATGTTGTATTGATACCACCACTCTTTATATCAAAATTGTTTAGTAAAAAATAGCGATATTTGCTATGACATAACTCTGTATCGATTCAAAGGCTCAATGTATCAATACCAAGAGAAAGTTATTGATATATGGATTCCTATATTGATAGCAACTGCAAGTGTATCAATACATGGCCTACTGTATTGAAACCAATAATGGGTTTTGGGATTTTAATGAAATGAATGCTTTGCATCGATACCTAAAGGTCATGTATTAATACCTACTCATGTGAATGTGGATTTATGCACCTTTGGCTTCATGAACAGCTCACCTTATTTGGGAATAATAGATGATTGACTGGTGCTTATCCAACTGGTCTAATGATGACTCGAATAACAACCTTTCATGCCTTGGATGATGGCCCGAACAAAGTAAAGTGTCTACATAACTGACCTAGGAGTTGCATAGAGATGCAATTGGTAAATCATGTTACCTATTCAATTAATTCTTGCATAATATGTTAAATCACTCAAGGTTATGCTAGAATAAAAAGGGTTAAGAGGATTCAAATGTTAAACTTCTAGGATTATAGTTGAGGGCTATAATTACATAAAAATAATAAGGAATAATCATTCTAATGTTAAAACCTAACTGAATGATTATCTTATGTATGTTATTGACAATAAATATGTTTCGAATTCATATAAGATGTAAAAAAGTGGAAATGACCACAAATTTGTCACCACGTAGCATACTTGGTACTAATAAGTTGATTGGGCTCCATTATCTAGTCTCATAGTATTAATATTGTCTTAATACAAATTGAATCGCATATCTAAGAAAAGTTTACTAGGTTAGGGTTAGCTTATCAAGTTCATAAAGATGACCTTGATCTAGCCATATTGTGATGATGACTAGCAGAGCACCTAAACTTTGAAAATGGCAAGTGGCAATCAATGCTCTTGAAAGCATTCAAAATGTTATCACGATGAAAGGTTCAATATCCCTAAGGTATTGTTCCTAAGCAAAATGTCTTAAGGTAGCCTAAATAAGCCTCATGTGATAAGATCTATTTTAAGATTTAAGCATATTAGATGTGTCACTGATTATGATCCATGCATTATCATTATATTTTCTTAAGAAGAAAGACAAATGAAATGTTAAAAAAACATGACGTACTTACGTAGAACTAGATAATAGAGTAAAGATTGCAAAAAATACTTCGAAATAATCAAAGTCGGAAGCTTATAGAAGTTTTGTAGATAGACATGTTTTGAGATTTATTCACTTCTCTTTGTATATGATACTAGATGGTGGCACTTAAATGTATGTGACATATTGTAAGAACTAAACAAAAATAGTAGTGAAGATAGACCGTGAGAAAGGGAATTTTAAAGATATTGATCAAAACTTGTCTTCTTAATATTTTTAAAACATAATTTATTTTTTGATATCATAGAATTTGTTCTAAACAATGGCTTTTCTATTCTTAAACATAAACTGGCAATTTTATTAAGAAATAATGATGGCCTAACATGGAGGAGGTAACCCAGTTGATATAGATCAGGCTTATTAATCCATTTAGAAAAGTTTATGAAATTTTATGATTTATTATTGGATATTTAGATGTTCTATTTTTGACAATTATGGTTGAATGTAAGGACATTATTTTAAAATATGTTATAAACATATATCTGTTTATGCTGACATATAGTTGCCATACTATTTCCTCATTTAACAAATCATGGTAGAATTGTTTTACAACTTCGCTTATCACTTAATTCATAATGAATTAACTTATGCTTGATATGTTATGGCCTAGATCACCTTGAATTCAAAATTAGTTTTGAATTAGATTCCTTACAAGAATCTTACACATGTAAGATTTAATGGGAGCACTCATGAGATGTTAAAGGTTAATATTTAAGAATAAGTGACAAACTATATTTATACGTATTTGGGTATAATTTTGGAAAGAGTTCCAAACTAGAGAGATTACATATTTATATCCAAAAGCCATCAAACAAATAATTTTACTAAAGCTTCAAAAATGATTTTTTTAGATCATATGCTGTTGAGCTAATAAGTCAATTGTTATTGTTCTATGACAACTAAGCCATATGAATGGAATCATAGTGTCATTGACTTGATAATAAAGATTATCTTTAATGAATTAGACATATACTCCACGTAGAGCAATATGATCGCTTCAAGTGCAAGTGAAAGATGTTGGTGTATGCCCTTAAACTAATCGGATTGGGACACATGATACTTGGACAAATAACATCATATATTGTTGCAACGTGGTCCAGATACGAATCCTAACCAAGCCCGACTTAAATGGCCTTTATTCCTATATTTATTAAATTTATTATTATTTTATATTCTCTTACTTGTATAGGCCATATCATTATTGACATCTTTTTATTTTTATGGACTGGGTGGTCGAGATGAATCGCTCACTCGACTTAACCTTAAATAGTCATTACGAAAAGACAATTTATTTGGAGTCGCCACCAATCTATTAAGGTTAGGTGAGATTGGTCACCTACCGGAGTTTGTATTTCGAGGGTTATGAAACCCTAGAATACAAACTCCAAGACCCGCGATCATACCAGAGATCATATAAAAGAGTCCGAGAGTCGATTACAATCACAAGTAAGGATCGACCCTCTCATGATGCCCAAAAATTGGTACCGTATTAATTACGTGTTAACTTGAGTTTTAATTTTTATTCGGCTTCAATATATGACATTTAATTACAATTCCCATATTGTTAAAATAAGATTTTATTATCCCATGAGGGAAAAATGGGGTTTTGCATTTAAAAAAAATCGAAACGTCTTACGCACCCTCACCGGAAAACCAATGGGACATGAAAGTTTTATTATTCCCTTTTATACCCCAACGGAGAACCAAAGGGACATAAAAGGTTCTAAAAAATGCTTTTCACATCCTATTGGAGTACCTAGTAGAATGTGAAAGGTTTTTATTTGTATAAAGTTCCCGATTTCCATTTTCAAAAGGGTACCTCATCATTAGAATGATCCGTAAAACCCCTATCACATATGGGTGGGAGGAATTTCACACACCACTCT
>JBBYHL010444653.1:0-16984 GCA_038381835.1 Adansonia madagascariensis
CGATCTATATCTTATCGTACTAAAAAATGGTAATTATAAATTTTAAATTAAAATAAATTAATAATTTATTTTATGTTTATTGTTTTTATTAAATTAAAGCTTTTAAAATAAAATTAAACTTAATTTAGGTTTGAGTTATTTCAGATTAATTGTTCTTGTTATTTCGAGTTTAAATTACTTTTGATTTGAGCCATTTCAAGTTCAGAACATTTCAAATTAGAATTGTTAACTTTTTTAATCAAATTAAATCGAATTAAATTAAATAAATCAACCAAATTTTTTGAGTTTAAATAAAAATAAAAGGTCCGCAAATCAATCGGTGGAAAGCCAACACATACAATAGCAATCAAGTTTGCGTCATTGCTTTGATCAACAAGAAACTTTTATTGTTGGTCACGAGACCACTGCTTTGCTTCTTAATTGGCTAATTCTGGTCTTAGGAATAAACCACCCTTCCCCATTACCGACTACTCCAACATATATATAAGAAAGAAATCTGCAATACGCAACCTGTGAATTTTTACAAGGATTTCAGAATCAGAAACTTATATATGGTACATCCGCAGTTCTGCATAATAGCATAAGTTGTTTGTGCTGTGTGAATAATTCTGAAACCATTTTAAATCATCATCAATTTGATTTAACTTTGAATTTTCATATTCAAACTATAAATTGAAATTTCTTTTTAAATCGATTGGCATCTACTTAGTTTTAACATGAACTTTTTAAGGAAATGATTTAAGGTTCTCCGCAACGAATGGTCTCTTCGAACATAATCATAAAAGTAATTTTATTCAAGTACTCTATATCACATAGCTTATATTAAACCAAATCAAATTCTCCTTTCAAATTAAAGTTGACTAGACCAGAGGTCCAAATGGACTCTTAATTATTTAAAAGAAATTATCATTATACACATGAATTAGTTAAAACTTGCAGGTTTTCTTACTTTTATTGTATATATATATGCTGCCTATAGTTTATTAGGATTTGATCAAACTTATTCATTTATGCAAAATGAAGGTGTATAGAATTCTAAACTTAACTCAATTCATAGATCTGAAATTTGAATTATTAGATTTTACAATCGTTTCTTCTATTTCTAGGCTTCAACCTGTCAAAAATGAAGATATATGAGTGCAAATGTATATGCATAAACTAATAATATCTAAAAATTAGAGAGCTTATAGTACAAATATAAAAAGCAATACAAATTAATTCGATTACTTTCTCTCCATCCAAAAACTATGGTCCCGTTTGAAGAAAAGGAAAAAAAAAAACACTATGGTCTGGTTATGATTCACGGATAAAATGGCACCTTTCACGGATACAATAATGAAACAAAAAGGTGAAACTGTTGCTGCAAAAATGCTTCAATCCAAGTTGCCATGTCAAAGAAAAAAGATAGGATCAAGATAGATTATTTATTACATATACCATAAGCAAATTGTAGTTTGTGAGAGAAACAACATGTCGGTTGAAGCTCTGGCAATGGCAGGCGTGGATTACACAGTTTGATGCACCGAATTTGGAGACTGGGGGCAAGAAGAACTGGAGCAGCCACCACCCTACTTGTTAGCAGATCCAAACTCCAGCCACGCAGTTGACAAAGAGATAATCAGCGGCAGCAGCAAGTTTTTGGTTAATGAACTATCGATAAAAGCAAAAATGGTCGAATCGCTTCAAACCATTGCTTCAATGAATCAGGTCGCTTTCCAGTTCAGAAGAAGTAATGTAGTAGGTGAACAAAGGTTTTTTTCTTTTGTCCCTTATCTCTTATACGGGCATAGAGGAAAAGGGATGATTATAAAAACTAACCGGACTAATCCAGGTTCTTAGTTGACATGTGTTGATTACATATATCTAGAGATTTTATGAAAGTATACAAATATGATGAGGCTTTATCTTCCCTTTTTTGATTATTTATGGTAATACAATCTCACACATGGCCAACGGTTGCCCATGGCATGTATATTGTTTTGTTTTAGGACAAACAACAGTAACAGATTGCTTCCCCGTTACAATGCATCTACCCATTAACTTGTAAATCACATCGGTTGCCAGGCCTAGGTATTTCAAATTAACCTTTGAAAGAAAAAAAACAAATTGGTTAAACCTATTATTTTTGATAAATTGGAAGTAAACAATTTGCATGGAATGCAAAAGTCTTTTGAATTTTACAAAGGGATAATATCATATTTCATTCACGTAATTTTTTTTTTTTTTAAAGAATAAACATGGTATTTATCAAATATCAACAAAACATTAAAGCTATGTATAAAAGTACCAACTAAAAATACAAATAGCGTTCGATATATATGCCTTACTATCTACTACTTATCAAATTCGAATATTCAAAAAATCCCCTACTGTAATCTTCTTGCATAATGATGTCTGCTAAATGCTAAATTTATAAACTTAAAACAATACTTTGAAGAAAGATTTGAAAAGAGGAAAGAAAATAACTAAACTATAAAGGAGCTAAATAAATCGAGCTCAAACAATCAAACTTCATATTTTTAAACAAGCCGGATCCAAGCTTTAAATTTGATTTGTTCAAATAAATGAGCCAAGGTTGTGTAGTCATGTCCTCATGGGAATCGCCTATGCTTCCTTTTTTCAACCATAAGCAAAGCAAGAAAAGGAGACATTATAGCTCAATTGTGCCTCCTGAATCACTGATATTACTAAACAGGCCTTTAACCTTCTTACCCAAAAAAAAAAGGGGGGGGTTTCAAAAGGATTGGTACTAAAATTCCAGAAAATCTTCATTATTCTTATGAAAAACCACATCAGTGGGCAATGCAAGCTCATGCTTTTTCTTCGGGTTTGCGATCTTCGTTGCGATAAACACATACAAGAAAATCTTGAATAATACATGTAGGAAGAAGTAGAGTTATGACAAACGATGCATCTTATTTACACATATGATGGCATTCTCTTTCAACTATATCTGTATCATAGCTCAAATTAGCTAACCTACCAATAGAAGAAGCCAGGATGTCACGTGGTTTTAACAAGCAAGGGGATTCTTTACCTCATCTTCCACCCGATAACTCAATTGCAACCTGGTTGTATAATGAATCTTCACCCCACTCAAATCTCCTCTGCATTCTTTCGTAGTCTTGCCGACGTGTAACTTCGACATGCTGCCATTCTTCCCACCTCTCCGCCAGCCCCTTTCCTTCCAGCATCCTTACCACCTCCGACATAGCTGGACGGTCATCCGGTGAAGATTGGGTGCAAAGCAAGGCGACTTGTATCATTTCCTCAACCTGCTGGATGTTGTAATTTTTATCGAGATTACGATCTACAATAGCATCCAGATTTTTCTCCCGTTCCAGCTTCTTGACCTTCATAAACAAACGAGTAGCATCCGAAGTAAGAAAAAGGCTAAAATGGTGCAAAACTTGAATAATGCAACCAAGACAAAGCATGTCTTTGCAAACCAAACTATTATAATTTAATCGCCATAGATCAAATGCATGATTTTCAACGGTATAAGTGTTGGTTAAAGATATTTCCTTCATTTTTCCAGATCGAAGTGATAGGAACTAGATATGGAAAGCCATACATACCCTCATCCTACATTGCTTGCTTAATATAGGTTGAGACTCAGATCAAGTAGCCTTTCTGAAAGTGCAAGAAATCTAATTAAACTCCACCGTGACAATAAGAACAGACGCACCATAAAAGTACAAAATGTTTTCTTTTCGAGTCCTGTCAAGAGTTACAAATGAACCACCAAGCCCACCCATCCTTTCTAGATGCATGCCTAAACAGAAAGTAATGCTAATCAGCTTTTGCAGAATCAAACAAATATGGCCATTAACAGATGTAAAGACCAAATTAAAGTTCCATTCTCACAAGCGTTCCTAGTACAGACGACCCTATGGTAAAATAAGGCATATGCAACTCCAAATAAACAATACATGCATGCTCACTAGATGAAATTAAGAGAAACCAACATTCAGCACCAATAAGGGTAAAATGGTTGCAAAATTTATATAGGTTTACCATTGACGATAAATAAACAAATGCTGGCATCTTTTACTCAAATTTTTAATTAGGTTTGTTTGTAATCACCTAGTTAAAATTGCTTGGTAATTAATTTTTTCCCTGGCAGATAAGTTTATGGTTTTTTGGGTGCCTATAAGTATGTGCTTATGCCTAGGATTAAGTGTTTTCTTTTAGAAAGTTGAAAAACACCTTTAAAAGATTGTGAGAGAGAGCTCTTTAGTGCAACAAGTTTTGGGTAGATCATGTGTGTGTGTGTGTGTGTATGTGTGTGTGTGTGAGAGAGAGAGAGAGAGAGAGAGAAAGAGAGAGAGGGAGAGAATAAATTAGTGATCATAATTTTGGAACTTTGTTGGTTGAAAATTGTGGAACTTTCCACCAGAAAAGCCGTAGTGAATTCTTTGTTCAATTTTTTTGCTTTGGCTTGGTTGATTAACAGCATTGCTGAATGCACACCTTGACACCACACAAGCACGTAAAGAAACAGGAGGAAAGGAAAAAGACACACATGTAAAAGCCAACATGGTAAGAGATTGGAGTTATCTCACATGATCAAGCAGCAAAACATCATCTTCTTCTTCCAAGCGTGAAAAATCAATCGCACGTTGACCTGTTACAAGCTCTAGAAGCATAATCCCATAACCAAAGACATCTGTCCTTTCCGAGGATTTCCCGGTGGACAAGTACTCAGGTGCTATGTGGCCCATTGTCCCACGAACTTGAGTTGTCACATCTGTCCGCCTCACATCCACCAACTTTGCAAGGCCAAAGTCACCAACAACTGCTTCAAAGTCTTCGTCCAATAATACATTAGCTGCCTTCACATCCCGATGAATGATCTTAGGATTGCAATGTTCATGAAGGTATTCCAGCCCACGGGCTGCACCTAGGGCTATTCTTTTTCTTGTAGGCCAATCTAAAACAGGTTCACCAGGTTTGAGTTCTGCAGCAGTTCCAGACATTAGTCAAACATTATAAGGTCCCTGGAAGAACAGAATGCTTTAAAAAATAATAATAAAATTAATAAAAGTAGCCCAATAGATTGTAGAAATTTCCCAAAGCTGACATTTAGACATGTTAAGCAGATTGACATATATTACACTGCTTTGGTATAAGGAATAAAATCCATGCTGAATAAAATTCAAAAAGGAACCTCTACCTCGAAGACGATAGGACACACTTAAATTCAGCATAAAGGGGTAGACCAAAAGGCGTTCTGTTGGCGTTGTGCAAAAGCCAATCAACCGTAAGAGATTCCTGTGAACCGCTACACTTATTAACTCAACTTCACGTTGAAAAGCTGCATCTCCTCCAGGACTTTCAAAATCAATTAATCTCTTAACTGCAACTTTTGTGTTATCAGAAAGCACACCTTTATAAACCTTTCCAAAACCTCCCTGCCCAAGTATATTCTTTTCGCTGAAGCTATCCGTAGCCAACTGTAATTCCCTCCATGCAAACCTTTTCAATTGACCAAAAGCAATTCTTCGGTCAACTTCACCTGACAAGGAAAATTTTAAGGATTTTCAAAACAAACCCACAAGGACATCATGCACAATTTATCCTTGAATTACAATGAAATTTGATTCATAAGTACGGTTGAGTAAAACACATATGGCCTTCCTAACCAAGATAATTATATTGGAGTTTCACAAGCAATATCTACAAACTTTTCTATAAAAATGTAAATAATTTGATATTTCAGAATTTTTCTTTTTTCTTTTTTTTTTTAACTTATCTGAGATTTCATCAGAGTTCTATCACTATGGAGTTAAAAATTTATACGAGGCACCAATTTCTGGTTGAAAATGTTTTCACCTCCGTCAACAGAAGTGTGAGTATTCCTCAAAAATAGCAAAAACAGATGCAGATTAAGGTCAGTTCTGACTGATGTTATGCAAGCGACCCAGTATATTATTAATTTTAACGGCAAGAAAATCTAGAATGAAACACAAACCTCAACCAAGTAGATAGATAAGATTTTTCACCTACTGAACTAAGATTAATCATTTCTCATATAATTTTACTGGCCTAAAACCATGAGGGAGATTAAATAAACCTTGATCTATAGTACAAATCACCCTATAGATGGAGAAACTATTTGATCCGCCAGCGAAAGACTAAAAAATCAAATAAAGTAAGCAGGCAAAAAACATTAAACTAGACAAGAAATTATCGGTCATTGCTTGTCATTCAGAAATCATCATAATTAAAAGGTAGCAGTAACCTGCAACGTCTACATATTCTTCGCCCTTGTTGCCTTTCTGTCTACCCTTGCACAGGAAAAACAGCAAGCTGCCAAAAAGAAGAATTATAAATCCCCCAACAACTCCAACAATAATACCAACCTTTGGCTTATGCGAAGATCCTGCAAGCAAAGAGAAACTTCAGAGCTAGAGCTAGTCAAATCATTGTGCAAAATTAACAGGTGTACCTTTGAAACCTTTGAAAATTGTAAAACAATGTTATTCAGTCAAAATAGATATTGAAATTACCTGAATCATTTTCATTTGACGCACAAGGGTGAGGAAAATTGTCACCACAATTTAACTTGTTTCCTGTGAAACTAAATAAACAAATATGTGGTTAAGTTCACAGCTGATAAGTATGTGTACGGTGTGTGCAAGCACGTTGTTGAAGAAAGAGATAAAGGAGGTAAATACACGGATACAAAAAATAAATTAATAGTTTTAAAAAAGATTATTTCTTTGTATTGAAATAGGAAATTAAACAAATTTACGAAAAATAATCATACTTGTAAACTGGAATGCGGAATAAACGATCAGGAACTTCACCGCTAAGATTATTGGAATCAAGCAAACTGCAAAAACAGTTCAACCATTTCATCAGTAATTTAAAAAGGAAAAAAATAAATAATTCCTCATGCATTCAGGTTCAGAACTTTACAAACTGGGGAGGCATGGACCGATTCATTCAAAACTCAAGACTTATAAGATTAACTGATGTTTTCCCACACATTCAGATATCATTCTGGATTGTTTACTTACAGATTGATCAACTTTGGGAGATCTGAAATCGACTGAGGAACAGTCCCATTAAGATTGTTATTACTAAGCGTCCTGTTTGAATGAAAGAAAGAATGCCTTCCTATGAATGAGTTACAAGATAATGCGAAATACATAAAAACAAATAAAAATCTAAATGTAATATAAAGGATAGTACTTACAAGAATTGCAGATTTTTAAGATTACCGAGGGAGGAAGGTATTGCTCCAGTTAAATGATTATTTTCCAAGTCCATGCTAGTCAAGCTTGACAAGTTTCCTAACTCTTTTGGTATCTCACCAGTTATACCAATTCCTTTCAACGTACTGCGTGAGCAACATACAAAATACACAAATACATAAGCACAAAAGATCCATCCCAAGGCTATAATGATCATACACTGAAATAACCAATTCAATAAAGTTGTTTACATTACTAGTAAACCAAACATGAAATTGAAAATAGCAGAATCTAGCAATTTCAGTCGATGCTTTAAACAAGGGATAATTATTTATCCTAACATTTTACCATAAGAATTCTCCAATAGTTCAACTTTAAAACTCACTGCACATGCAGCATTTGCATCAGACAATTTTTTTTGCCAAAGATATGGAACTTATGAAGCTACATAGTAATTCCACCAATAGATTCAACAGCAAAGTCTCACTCTACGGTAAAGCCCTCTCACGGTCCTTCAGAAGCAGCAATCATAGGTAACTACTTTCTCTGTCCACGTGAGACCAATGTTCTTTGGTAAGCTTAAGCTACTTAATTTTCTACGCTTTCCAATGCCTCCAACATACCCATATTATTTCACAAGGGAAAAGATTTTTCAGCCGTCATACATGAACATTGAGAACGGCAATGCTGTACGACATAAATCGATAGATGGTACGAAACATGACACAATGACTATTATAAACAGGCAAGGTTCATGCACTATTTGATAGCAAGGAGAATTTTGTCTACCCGAAGAATTGGAAATATAAAGCTTTTAATGTTAACTTCAGCTGAGTACTTTTGCAGCCTTAGCAATAAAGTGGTCTGAATATGGAGTCCAGCAGAAATTTTCTGAGAATTTTTCCGATTCTAATACACCAATGACAGTTGCTATCTACTGAGGCATCTTGAAGGTTTAGGACCTGAATCCTATTTAGGCTTTCCCTGGAAACTACACATAAACTACCATTAAATAGGAAGTCAAAACTCACATATTTACTAACCTAAATAAAATGTCCTTATTTTTAAAAAAGGAACACAAAACTTTCACTCCTGAACAAATAAAAACTAAGATGATCAAATAGCCCCGGGACGCAAATGCATTTTAAAAATGCCATATCAAGACCAGTTTAGACAAACTAATTGGAGATGCCAGACCAGAATGCTTCCTTTTTGGTTTAGAATAATTTGAAATGCCAGATTCCTTCCTTTTTTCCTCTCTGCCATTTTTTTTCCTAATAACTATCCTGCTTTGTAGTGATACATTTTAATGCCTCCATTCACGGCTTACAAAGGACTAAAAAGTTACATCAGATGCTAATTTAACCCTACAGAACTGATTAACGATTATCATAAGGAAGAATAGAGTTCTCATCACTATAGATAAGATAAAGAAATTTGGATGTCAGGAAAAAATGGTCTCAGCAAAATTCCAATAAATCAAGAAACAATTATTGAAATCTATTGTTTCCTCAAATACATGTCATATACGTACAGTGATGAAAGGTTCTTCAGAACTCCTATTTTAGGGGACAATGTGCCAGAAAAGTTCATGAATGACAATGTCCTGTAAGCAAATTGAAAATATAAGGATAACTGTACATTAATGTTTCAGAGAAGTAATGAAACAAAATATTATTTCATGAACAATGAAATCATGTAGGCATATATCTGCAACTGGGCATCATAGTCAAGGAGAAAAAATAAAGTACACCAATTACTTACAGAGAAATGACATTATTACTAGGATCACACCTAACATTTGACCAAGTGCAAGGATTAATTTGATTTTGATTCCAATCTGCCAACTGATTGACTGAAGCATGGAGTGAATTCCTTAATGCATATAAAGCATCTCCTGAAACAAATGATAGATATTCATAATACAATCAAGCAAACAAATAACCCCTCTCGCTAACCCAGGCCTAAGGAATCAGTATCTAAAATCAATAAAGGGAAGAAAAGGAAATTAAATTATAACGGAATATCATCTCACTAATCCACATGCACACGCACTCTTGCATGCAACCATACATGGCTCTCTGCAGAAATCAGGTTACGATATCTTATCTCGCTATCATTGGAATATCAGGCACAAATCAGCCCAAGTTTCTCAAAAGCTCAACTCAGTAATATTTAAATAGAGGAAATTAATAATCTACCAACTCTAGAGGCCTCACTAATTCATCCGGTTGACAACAATTGACAAAAAGTAGAGAGGTACATCTCATAGAGCAAGAAGAAAAGCTTCAGGCATCCTATTGTGGTTCCATTTGAGCTTATCGGCTGAAGAACATCTTCCTTTACATCTAAGCACTTTAGCACACATAAGGCCCAAAACTCCAAAGTAATTATTACTACGAGAAAATTGACCATAAGTTGAATTTAACATTAAAAACTAAAGAAATGCTCACACATGCCTATCGTGGATGATGCCTATCCTCAAATTTACCAGTAGAATGAAATCTTGAGAATAATTCCCCCAACAGGTACATGTATAAACGTTTGGTGAATAAGGTCAAACAAGAATAACCTTGAAAATCAGCAGATGCAAATGAAAGCAAGCAAGTCGATAGAAGAACACCAAAAAATAAATCCATCTTCAGCAAAGTCAAGCCCAACGATCAGTGCCATAAAATATGAAATCTCTTAAGAGCATGCAAGTGACTTCCATCTCTGCAAAAACATCTAGGCATCAAATCGTAAATATAAGGGCATACTACACACGATAATTAGTAGATCTAGGCAGCTGTGTTTCTATGACCCCTCTTTTTTCTTGCAGTACCCAATGTGTATACAAGTCCAACACATCAAAAAATAGATAGGAATATGTGTAAGACAAAGTTAACTAGCCCATAAACCCTAACACCTGAATCAGAGCTACATTGGCATTAAGATCAATATTATGCCACAGAACAACATTATTGCTAAAGAGAAAAATAGGACAAAATAGAGTGCCCATGTGTACAAGTTTCGGTTAGGAC
This sequence comes from Adansonia madagascariensis, assembly GCA_038381835.1. Lineage (NCBI taxonomy): Eukaryota > Viridiplantae > Streptophyta > Magnoliopsida > Malvales > Malvaceae > Adansonia > Adansonia madagascariensis. The sequence continues at coordinate 10,226 of JBBYHL010444653.1, forward strand.
AATCAATTAAACAATGAAAACTAGCAACTTTCAAGCACCGCCTCTGATGCTCTCGACTCGCATCAGGAATTTTACAGCATTTTGCATTCAATCAAATTTGGGGGAGTAGGAGGACATGGTAGGCACTTCACTTCATTTGGGTTTACAACTTTCAAATAAGTGACGTTTTCTATAAAACTTAACAATCATATTTCCGGTAAGTTTTAGGCTGGTGGCTGGAAACTTTATAATGAAAAAAACATACCAGTAATTTTACTTTGTCTCACAGAGCACTTCATCTTTGCAAAATCAATCTTTCCTTTTCATTTTTCATTTTCATTTTTTTTTTTTTTTTGGGTGCACAACAGAGGGAACAACACTAAAAAGAAAATTAACGATAAAAATAAAACTGTGATTTCAGTTATAATATGAAGTTACTAGAATTAAGAAACGTCATAAGTCAATAAAAAGAAAGAGTGCCAAACAACATCACAATGAGCTCAAAACTCAAAAGGGCCGTTTCCAGGTTGCAGAATAGTAAGTTGCAATTTTTAAAAATCAGTACCAGCAAAAACATTAATTTTTCTCCAAAAAATTCCCAACACCAAAGTCAATGAATTCAACCAAAACAGGGAAAGTGAAGCAATAAGAGAGTACCTGAACAACACCCATATCTTAGAATCTCCAAAAAAAAAAAATTAAATAAAACAAAAGCCTATAACTAGAGTTAGGAAGAAATTAGCTTACCTTTGAGAAAGGAATCAGATTGGAGAAGAGTAAAAAAAGATAGGTTTTTATTTCAAATTGATCATGAGACATGTAAAAGTGAAAGAATCAAACTTTCATTCTCTTTTAATCTGTATATTAGAATGAATGAGCTGAAAGACAGTAGACTTGTCTCAGTTTTTCAAAAATAGCAAAGATCTACTTAGAAAGCTTCAGCCTTGCCCCTCGGTTTCCTCATTCATCGTCTTATTTTCTCCTTTTTTTTTTTTTTTTTAATTTTAGGTGGATATACAAAGACTTCAAAAGGATCTTTGCAATCTTCTATATTATGATTTTTTAGTCTGTCAAAGATATTTTATTTGTGAAAGAGAGAATTTTAAAAACAGATAATAAATTAATAATTATTAAGACAATGAAATCTGAAAAAAGTATATTATGATTTTTGAATCTTATAAGGTTATTTTATTTCAAACGAGGAGAATTTCAAAAAAAATAATAAACCGATAATTCTTAAAATGGTACGAGAAAATAATTTAAAAAAATAATAATTATTAAAATTATTAATAAAGTGTATGTAATTATTTTTTTATTTTTATTTTAATTTATTTTGACTTGTTTTTTTAATTAGTGTTCGTATTTATTTTTTTATTTTTAAAATATTATAAATTTTTATGTGTCAATAATACGTATTATTTTATTTATATTTTTATACATTCATTTATTTTATAGTGTTCATATAATTGTATTTTAATTATTTTTATATATGTTATATTCGTGTTATTTTTATATGTTTAAAGTATTATAAATTTATATATTAAATTTTCACATTAGTTATATTTGATATGTTAATCTATTCATGTTGTATTTATATTATTTTTCGTGTCATATTTATATCATGTCTTAATTTAGAATTGATATATACTACACATGTAAAAAAATTCAATCTTATATATTTTAAAAGGGTTAGTTTATATGAAAACTTACGTTGTATTCGACCCGTTTGATAAAAATTTTATTTTATTAATTATTTTTAATTTTTTTAATTATATATTTAAAGTGTTTGATCCTTTGATCTTCTTCACAATTTATATCTCAATTTAGAATTAGTTTTTAATTATTTTTAGTTTTTTATATTTAATTTTTATTTTTATTAAATGATTGATCTTCACTGTAATTTACTGATTGGTTTAAAAATGATACTAGACCTGCTTAAAAAAATAAAAAATTATTTTATTAATTATTTTTAATTTTTTATATTTAAGTTTTTTTTTTTAATTTTTAAATGAGGTACTTAAAGAAGTTGTTTTGTACATGACGTATGGGTTTATTTATGATATGTATCTAACAAACACATAACAAAATTATTTTATTAATTAATATTTTTTATTTAGTTTTTAGATAATTTATTTAAGGGTTGATCTATAGGTTGACTTACAGCTTGATTTAAAATCCGTATCTAACCCGTTTGGTAAAAAAAATTTAATTTTTATCTTATTAATTTTTTTATTTTATTTTTAAATAATGTATTTAAAGAATTAATCCGTATATTGATTCACGGATCAATTTAAAATATACCCCAAATCTACTAAAAATAAAATAAAAATTTATTTTATTAATTATTTTTATTTTAATTTTAGAAGTTTATTTAAAGGGATTAATCGACGTGTTAACTTGAAGGTCAACTAGGATTAATACTCGAGCCGACCGATAAAAAAAGTTTAAAAATATTTATATTAATTTTATTTTTAAATGAAGTATTTAAAATAATTGATCCACACTTTAACTCATGGATAGATTTAAAACCAATATCAAATTTAAACTAATATTATTCAATAAAATTAAATTTTTATTAAAATTAATTAAAAATTTAAAAAATATCATTAATTATTTTTTAAAATGATGTGTTCAAAGTAATAGATTTGCTCGATAACTCTAAATTAATTAAAATTTATATCTAATTTTAAATACGTATTTATTATTTAATAAAATTTAATTTATAATTTATTTTTTATTAATAATACTTAAAATTTATAAAATAAAATTCGCAGGGATAACACTAGTTGTCTATAATTTTTTAGTATATAAAAAGTAAAATCTTTTGAATTAAAGAAAATAATTATTTTTATTTATTAAAATTTAAAATTATCATTATATTTTATTATTAATAAAATTTATTTAAGTAGAAATTTTAATTTCTTTAAAAAAAGTATTAAATTTATTTATTTGATAATAAATAAAAAAGTGAAAGTTTTTCTTAAAGCGTTTTATCTTATGGTTCTTTTGTTTTTCATCAATTTAAAAATTAAATGAATTTAATTAATAAATAAAAAGAGTTAAAATTTACACTATTTTTTTTTTTACTTTCATCATTTTAATTTTGAATTAAACATTAAAAATAATAATTTATATTAATTCAATATGATTTACACTCACATGAAAAAATTTAAATATTATTTTAAATTTCATTTAATATACATTTTATTCATTTTAATTTTATTTATGCGTAAAATTTATAATTATATGTTTCCACCTTTATTTAGTCTTTCTTGACATGTTATATTAATGTAAATTTAATTTAATATACATTTTATTAATTTCTTTCATTTATAAAATATATTATTATATGTTTACGCTTTATTAATTTTTTATTATAATAATAATAATAATAATAATAATAATAACCAGTTAATTAGTAATATAATATTTAGGAACTCATCGTCTTATATAATTAACTTCCAAAAACTTTCACCTGTACAATTTTATAACCAAAAAAGGAAAGGTGGTCTCAATCCTGATGGGTAGTTGTGAGTGAAGATGGTTGCGAATTGGAATTATTTGGTTTGAGTTATTTTAAATTTTAGATAAATTTTTTTAAATAAGATTTAAATTGGTATTTAAATAATAAAAATATTTTAATTTAAATTTAATTATGAAATATAAATAATATAAATAATAGTATAAATTTTTTTTATATTTTATATATTTTAAATAATAAAATTAACTTTTAAATTAACTTAAATAAATAATTTGTTTTTAATTTAGACCTGATTCAATCAATCGCATGATATCTTTTAATTTTAATTGATCAATTTGGTTTTCACTAAACAAATATTTAACCCCAATTTAAAATTAAAAAAAAAAAAAAAACTAAAACATATTCTATGTCAAGGTGGACCTAGCATTACAAATTTAGAATTTAAAACAATTTTAATGTGTGCGTGTATATATATATATATATATTTTCTCTTATACTCGGTTGAAGTTCTATTTATATCATTTTATGCCTTAATCCTTACATTCTTTTGTTGATAAGTTTTAAATCGTCAGCAAAATTGCCGCAGCAGCCTGTTTTTGTCACTGTTGAATTCATTTCATTCATTGAATTTTATGATGAAAAATCTAAATTATAAAAATCAAATCATAAATCTATGAAAAAAATATAAATATTTTGAAAGCTAACAAGAGGCAAAATTGTTTTTCTTTTCCTTCTTTATTATATTTTATACTTTGATTCCTCTTAATATAAAGTATGTTAAAATATATATATATAGAGAGAGAGCAAATTAAAATGATTATTATTAGTAACAATAATATTCGAGCATTTAATTTGTATCAAATACATTACATTTTATAATTTTTTTATTTTAAAAATATAATAATAAAAACCCAAGGAAGTCAAATTCGATTTGAGTTCTAAATAGAAGCGCTTTGTACCAAATACACAATATTTCTCTGTCAATAATGGTCAATTGTGCCAAAATTGGTCAAAAAACGTGTTTACGAAATGCTAAAGATTAAAAAAAAAAAAAGGTATGGGTAGAAACACTTAAAAGAGTCAAGCATGTGATGTGAGGTTTCACCGATACGTTCATTTTGGACTTGGTCAATAGACATATGGGTCCCCTCCCGGTAGGTAATTGATGCGGGTGTCGACAGTCAGACCGCACTTGGAATTATCAATCGAGCCTAACAAAAGTGTCAGTCCAAGCGAGAGTAGGCCCTGTGGAGATGACACAGGAACGCAGCTTTTGGTCAAAACTTTCAGGTAATGTTTAGTATTATTGTTAAAATTATTAAAATATTTTGATTATTAATAATTTTAAATTATAATATTTAGTATAATATAATAAATTATTAATTATTTTAACTTTTTATGTTTAATATTAAAAAATTATTTAATGTATAACTTTAAAAATAATTTTATTATTTAATAACAAAATTATTTAATAAAAGTAATAATTTAATTTTTATAGAATGATCAATTTGTGAATAAAAATTTATTATTTTATAGACAATTATAAGGTTTGAATTAGTATAGATGAATATAATTCAAAATTTTAATACATTCATATTTAATAGTCACATAAGTTGTATTATATAAGATGATTAAAAAGTAAAGATTTATTTATAAAAATAAAATTTGTGGTTAAAATATATTTTGGTAGGCATTACTTCGAGGTTAAATGTATCTTAATACAATTTTGAATATCACTTTCTTTCGATGATAAAACTTTTTTAACCTTTTAGATGAGATTTAGATTACTCCGTAATGAGGTGATCTAATCACTATCAATGATCTAAGATCACTGGCATATAAGATTTTTTAGATACTACCAAATATGATAATATGATTATAATGATTAAATCACTTTTTATTTGAAAGTGGTTGCCTTATATCAAACACCACCTCATATAAATCTCTATGAAGAAGTGAATGTTAATTGTATGTAAGTCGAATTAAATAAAATTAAATTTAAATAATGAAAGTTTTGCTAATCTAAAATCTAATTTAATTTGATAAATTTAAAAATTTATTTTATTATTAAAAAATTATTTTATATTAATATTTATATTAAAATAATTTTTTTATTAATTAAATAGTAATTTAAGTTTAGCCGATTACATATATCCTGCCTCTTCCATTTCAAATTCAACCTATTAAGCTGTACGGATAAACCAATTGTTTTCTTAGGTACTTATCAAATTATGTAAAGATTAGACTTCTATACAATGCGTTGAATGGAATTATTGATTTTTATTTTAACAAATGTTTTTAAGATATTAGTGAACGAAACTAATATTATAGGATATTTATTTTTTAATTAATTACTTATTATAGGAAAAATATTGAAAAATAAGAGTCCAAATAGTTTGATTTAACCTTTAAATTTTGAAGTTTGTATTATTTACTTACAATCTCTCTTTTTTTTAATCTTATTTTTATTATAAACTATTTAACACATCTGTTTATTTTCTTATGTTGATTTGACCACTTTGAATTCTATATAAGCATTAAACTTACCACAAATCTATTAGTTTAATTCTACAAATTTAATATACTTCCAAAGAAAAGAAAGACAATGGTAGTGAGAGATACTTTTATTATTTTATTCGTAACAATAAAATTTTTTAATTTTATAAATAAATTTATATTATTGTGATATGTTAAATTAATAATTAATTTATTGGAACATAAATGAATAAGTATTCGTTCTTCGTTTTTTTAAATTAAAATTCGAAATTAATGCATCGAATAATAATCTAACACGAGTCTTTTTTGATAGATAATTCTTGTCGTGACTAAGGCATCCGATAATAATCTATAAAAAACATTTTTTTCCCTCTCCACTGCCAATGTTTTCATGACTTTATAAGGCAATCAGTCATTAGAGTTCCGTTTAACATTCTGATTAGAAATATTTCATCGAGATATCATTTTACAAGTGGGCCCTCCCAAGTGGAATATTAGAATATGTACTACCAATTTAATGTCCCTTTTACACCAATTTTTTTTTTCCAAGTGCTTGAGTCCAATTCAAGGTAGAAAAAATGGGAGCACTGCTTCCACCCTACGTTAATCAATTGGTGGTCCATTAGTCACTGATAGAGTAATTAAATTACTTCAAAAAATAATTGATTAAGTAATAATTACATAAACTTCATAATAGCTAAATCTGGGTTTTTTTTCCTAAAAAATAAATAAAAAATAGGAGCAGCCAGCTAGCAAGGACTTTTGCTGCATATGCTTCCAGGACAATGAGATAACATAGTCAA
>JBBYHL010444713.1:0-16967 GCA_038381835.1 Adansonia madagascariensis
TATATATATATATATATATATATATATTTCTGCGGTCAATTAAAGTTTAAATTCAGCCATTGAGAGGAATAGGGAAAAAAAAAAAAGATCTTCATAAAGATAAAGAAAAACAGCTTTTCGAATCCTCAAAAATTTCTCGGATCTCAAGCTGAAGCGCCTTCGAGATAGGTCAGAATTCGGCACTTAATTGCCTAATTTGCAGTATGATTTTGAATTTTATTTGGCTTTTATTTCATTGAATTCCGCTTTCTTTAACTTTTTAAATCTCATTACTTCTGTGTTTGCTTTTGATCCTCGTGGTTCGTTTGGTTAGCTAGAAAATGAAAAGGACAAGGAAGGAAAAAAAAAACATAAAATTTTGACTTTGTGTACTGAGATGAACCTCGCGTCACTATATCGGATACATCTAAATTTGTTTTCTTTTTAATAAGTTTTGTTTGTATGTCTCTTTGAATTACTTTTGCCTGTTCTATCCTAGTTATTACTTATTATCATTTCTTTAAACTTTTAAATTTTACAAGAAGAAAGAACAAAAAAAATGGTGAATGAAATGTTTCTATTGACATTTCCTTTTGGAATATATTTTAGCTAACATTTTAGTTTATTAGAAACTTTGGAAAAGGAAAGAGCTCTCAGCTGAGTTAATTGGCCTTCGCTTTATATATATTTGAAGTATCTTTGACCATAGGATGGCTTTTGTTTGATCCTTGGTTGACAGTTCTCATGAAATGAGTGGAAAAGATGTGTCATCTAATCAAGTTATTGAAAAGCTTATTGAAATGGGATTTGAAAATTCTAATGCCATAGAAGCTGTAAAAGCCGTCGGACCATCAATTGATGATGCGGTTGAGAATGTTTTGAATGGCTGTGGTAGGAGTACTCTCAGTGCATCAGCTAGTTCTCAATGTTCTTCAATGGGTGTGAAGAGTATGGGTAAGAGAGTTATGACCTCTTCACAATCTAAGGGTCAAATGCGACAGTCTAGTATATGGGATCATTTTCAGTCGGCAAGTAAACCTAAGCGAAGCAGACGTAATGATGTATCTGATGCGGTTGTGTCCAGATCCCAAGTGTTGCGTAGTCTCGTGGAGGAAAACAGGGGACCATTTCTGCTTATAAATAATCAATTTGAAACTGTGGTAGAACCATTCCAGGTTTGCTGCTCTGAGGAGCTGGATATTGGATCAAATTGGGAGCTGAAGGTTAACAGTTTATTAAGAAAGCATTTTGGTTATTCATCCTTGAAGAGTTTCCAGAAGGAAGCCTTGGCTGCTTGGCTTGCTCACGAAGACTGTCTTGTTCTTGCCGCAACAGGATCTGGTTAATACTTATATTCTTTTGCTTATCTTGTTTTTATGCCTGTTCACTCTTCTATCTCATAACTTGGAATGTACTAATTCTTTACCTTCTGCAGGAAAGTCTCTCTGTTTCCAGGTTCCGGCATTATTAACAGGAAAGGCTGTAGTTGTGGTTTCTCCTTTGATAAGCTTGATGCACGATCAATGCTTAAAATTATCAAAACATGGGGTCTCTGCTTGTTTTCTTGGATCTGGACAACCAGACAGCAGTGTGGAGCTGAAAGCGATGAGAGGAATGTATAATATTATATATGTTTGTCCAGAAACACTTCTGAGGTATGTGAATCTATTGTTTCTTAGTTTTTTTTTTTTCTCAAAGAAAATGTTTATTCTTTATTTTGTTTGTAATTGAGAAAGCACTAGTACTCTTGTGCAGACTAATAAAACCTCTTCAGAGGCTAACAGAAATTCGTGGAATTACGTTGTTTGCGATTGACGAAGTCCATTGTATATCTAAGTGGGGCCATGATTTTCGGCCTGACTATGGGTATGTATTCCTTATGTTTTGCATGCCTGTTTGGTTCTTCTCTGACTCAGTCAACTTGAATTTATTGGTGCTTGTAAAAACATACATTTTACTAAACCATGTCTTAAATGCATTTAAGAACCAGCCAAATGACTATTCACGGCTAAAACATGTATGCTTTAAACAAAGTGAATTTTGATTACGTTTTGTCTATATACTAAATTGATGGATGTAAGTTTTCATAACTTGTTAATATTTTTTTTTTCTCTATTACCTTTATAGTATTTATTTGGCAATTTCTCATTTTTATATTCACACATCTTTTTGCAATTTGTAATTTCAGTTTATTATGTCTTTTTAAGTTCTTGTATGGTTATATTCCTTGTGTCAGGCGATTGTCTGTTTTGCGAGAGAATTTCAGTGCCAGAAATTTAAAATTCTTGAAGCATGACATCCCAATTATGGCATTGACTGCTACTGCAACCGTTCGGGTTCGACAAGACATTCTTGATTCTTTGTGCATGTCAAAGGAAACAAAGATTGTGGTCACTTCATTTTTTCGTCCAAATTTACGATTCTCAGTGAGTTTTTACTTGTTTTGGCGTGGTTTCAATCATATTTGGTTTTCTCTTCTGCTTCTTTCTTGTGTCTCCCAAACTTCCATGTGGAGGGTTTTTATGTATAAAGAAACTTTAATGTCTCAAATTGTTCTTGTTTTATTTTATTTTCCCTTTCAATCAACATATTGAACTTCTCTTATACTCTCTTATCATGAAATCCTGTGTGTGTTTCAGTGGAACCTCAAATTTTGTTTTCTGCTCTTACAGGTGAAATATAGTAGAACATCGGTTTCTTCATACGGGACAGATTTTTGTCAACTCATAGATGTTTACGCCAGAAAGAATAAGATTGACAAAATGAAACAACCTGTAGTCTCACATGTATTCCATGGTCAATCTGATTCAGATCATTGTTCTACAAGTGATTTTAATGACACTGAAGATTGTGACATTGAAAAAAATGACGATGAGAATTCAAAAAAAGAAAATGGTTCAATTTCTTCAAGGGAAAAGCAAATGTCAGTTGAGTATTTAGAAAATGAGATTGATGTCTTTCAGACTGTGGAAGATTGGGATGGTATCATCCTCTGATACTTTAATTTGATCTTCTATGCGTGCTATTATTTGGCTTGTGTTATAGACATGAAAAGATTCCAGCTTCACTGCTTTTCTGCTATATCTTGATTGCTTTTGTCTTTCAGTTGCCTATGGTGAATTTAGTGGACAAGTTCATTGTGAAGAATGGAATTCACTTGGGCCATTTGAGACAGTTGATCCACCAAATAAGCCGGAAGAAAGACTGAGGCTTCTGCAAGAGCCTTTGGAAGAAGGACCGACCATCACCTATGTTCCCACAAGGAAGGAAACACTGAGCATTGCGAAGTATCTTTGCAACTTTGGAGTAAAGGCTGCTGCTTACAATGCATTGGTAAATATTTATAGAAAATTTACGCTGGGTCGACGTAGATGCATTTCGTATCCATTCACGAGTTCTTTGAACTTTTGAGCTGTGATTTGTTGGTGTCTTTTTTTACGTTCTTCATTCTTAGCAAATCTCACATCAGTTTCTTACTGTCATTAAGCTCTAATTATTGTGTACTTTTGAACTGTGGTTTCCTGGTTGGTAGTACATGTCATTGCTTCTCTGTTATAAATCTTGTTTTTCTGTCTTTCTTATTTTTCCTCTCATTGTTCATGTTAAGGAATCATCCTGATGTTCATTCCATTAAAACTCTGCCCGGGCATATTCTTCTGGTTATTTTTCTAGCATTTTCACTGGTATAATCTTGCATGCTAAGTTCTACATGCTAAAGATAAGAGTTTATATTTGTCATACGCAACTATGTATGAGTTTTTCCGCCTCTTCTCTTCTCAGTTGCCAAAATCACAATTAAGGCAGATTCACAAGGAATTTCATGAAAACTCCCTACAGGTATGGTTTGTCAAGATTCAACTAGATAATGAATTAGTTCTGTATAATTCTGTATTTTTATTGCATCCCATATGTATACTTTTCCAGATATTACCGTGTGTTTCCCAAAATTAGATTTCCTTCAAAGATTCAGTCGGTTGCTTTTTGGTTCTCAAAACCATTTATTGCCTTTAGGCTATATCCAAGATATGATTCAAATCCAATGATTAGCGTCCTTCTTGACTTTTACATCCTTTTTTTTTCTTGTATTATTTTGTTTATTGGGGTCAAATGAAATTGTATTGATGAACTACTGTTTATGATCTAATCCCGCTATCTAACAGGCGAGTTATTTATGCAGGTTGTTGTTGCAACAATGGCTTTTGGAATGGGGATTGACAAGTTAAATGTTCGAAGAATTTTGCATTATGGTTGGCCACAGGTTTGTCTTCTGGCTTTGATTTATTTGTGCAGTTTTTGACTTATATCATTTGGTGATAGCTCTTGTTGTGTAAGAGCATTACTGGTTCACCTTTTCTTTTCCCTTGCAACTTATATGCCTATTAGTTTTACAGGTTTATGTCCCATAAGTGGTGGGATATAGTTATCTGTTTATTGGTCACTTGAACTTTTGAAAGCTTGATTCTGATTGCAGAGTTTGGAGACATATTATCAAGAAGCTGGTCGAGCAGGAAGGGATGGAAAATTAGCAGATTGCAGTAAGCCTATTACTATTTTAGAATATATGTCATGGTCATTGTCGAAGCCAAAACGTAGCTAGTGTATTACCCTTAACACTACTATTTGATGTTTGTATTTGATCAGCTGTTTTAGCTTTTATTTTGGATACATTTTTAGTAAGCTTGATCTAATATTATTTGTGCTCACAGTTTTATATGCAAACTTATCAAGAGTGCCAACACTCCTGCCTAGTAAAAGAAGCGAAGATCAGGCAAAATGGGCATATAAAATGCTATCTGATTTCTTCAGGTTCGCATAAAAAACATGTTCTTGTTTTGCTCCCCTTCTTTGATGTTTTATGACACAACTTTTTATTTACTTGCAGATATGGAATGAATACTTCTTGCTGTCGAGCCAAAATCCTTGTTGAGTACTTTGGGGAGGATTTCGGTGATGAGAAGTGCCTCTTGTATGTAATGCTCATTTTAAGTTTTTGTATGGTAGTATATGTTATGTCATTTTGGGATATTCGTATGATAGTCCATGTAGTATGAAAACTTATTATATATTTGAAAGGGACATCAGTCTATGCAAACCTATAAAAAAGAAAATGAGCTTATAAATGTATGTGTGTAATCTTTTACATTTCAAGCAAGTGGAAACTCTTTGTGCCAAAATGATAAGGTTATTCACTGTTATGATATTTTTAAGTCTTTTTTTGTAATTGTGTTTTCCCGTACTTGACCAGAATAAGATCTCATTGAAATTTAGCAATTTGTTATTTTCTTTTTCCCTTTTATTCTAACTCTTTTGGTGACATTTTTGTACTCAGGTGTGACATTTGTGTTGATGGACCTCCTAACATGCAGGATTTGAGAGAGGAGGCAAACATTTTGATGCAAATTATTGCTGCTCGATATGTAAGTGTGTGCTTATTTTCATTTTTTATTTAAATTTTTTACATTTCATTAGATTCTTGAAGACCCCATGAAACTAATTAACAAATTATACACTCGTGGTCGAACAGATTTAGTTTCAGAAATCTTCTGTTCATGATTATTCATATAAAATTGCAGGCAGATATCAGTTTCCTGGATGGTTCGTATGATGATTCTCTGTGTAGTGATATTGATCGACAAAAATTCCTTGCGAAGCCCAACCTCAGAACTTTTGTCAATAAAATAAGGGAGCAGGTGATTTGTCTCTCTGTCGTGTATCTACCTGGTTTGACATATGGTATGTTTTACTGGAATTCTCACATGCTATTTGCTGATTGTCATACGATGGCCGTATGCAGTCTCAAAAATTCATAGCCACCGATCTGCTATGGTGGAAAGGTCTTGCTCGAATCATGGAAGCTAAAGGATATATCAAAGAGGGGGACGATAAGGTATACACCTAATAAACCGCTTCGCCAATTTTAGTCCATGAACAGAATATTAAAACAATCCTAACGGTATAATTAAGTCCTATTTTCACCCATGAAGGTTTTATCCCTTCAAAATACCCAGACAACTAACCACTATAGCTGAGAAGAGAGATTGCTTAGTGTATCTTTCATTGCTTCATCTGCTAGTTGTTCGTTTCATTTCTTACATTCTCTAAAGTAAAAAGCATGCATTTCTTTTGCCCTTACTTTACTAACATGATATGAAATGTGCTGGATTTTTAGATATGAATGTATTGCCTGACCACTCCAGTTTATTGTTTAACCCCACTGTCTTGTGCAGATCCATGTTCAGATAAAATTACCAGAGCCAACAAAAAGGGGACTGGAGTTTCTCCAGTCTGAAAGTGATACAGCTTTCTATGTTTACCCAGAAGCAGATATGCTTCTCTCAGTGAGAACACCAAGAGCTTATTCCAGTTTGTCAGATTGGCGAAAGGGCTGGGCTAATCCTGAGATCCGTTGTCAGTGCTTAGCGAAAATACGGTCATCAAACAGGAAACAACGAAAGCCGAGAATAAGGAAATAAAAAAAGCATTTTGCAGATTCTAATACTTCTCGGGGTAGAATATCAGCAAAAATCTCAAAAAAATTGGTGAGAATATTTATTCTTTTATTTCATCATTTTGGTAAAATTTGCATTTGTTGAAGTAATACTGGTGTTTTTCTTTGGTACTCAGAGGGGAGAAAGTTATAGAGGTTTAGATCATTTCATGAAGCAAACCATGGAGGAAGAGTAACACAAAAGCAACCAAGAACTTGTTGATGGAAGCAAGGGATCTCCATTTCTCTACATAAGCATGACTTCATTTCTCATTCACCAAATCAACAGAAGATTTCTTGATGGATTACGTTCGTATAATTTTTGGCATTATCGGCTTTTCTACTTCATTCTTTTTCGTTCTACCAAGTTTGAAGAAATGGCAAAGGCAACAGGTTTTGATAGAGAAGGTAAGGATCATTAGCCAGGCATTGGAACATGCTGAGGAAAGAGCTATGAGGTTCCAGGAAAGGCATGATCGAATACTTAGCCAAATATGTTCTTATTATATGGTTAATCAAGACCTCGAGGATGGCTTGGCGGGTGCTCGAGCTGCAATGAACGAGGCATTGGATTTTGCCGTTGGGTTGAGGAAGATGCAAATGCAGATTTTGAGATCCTTAGCTGATGAAATTGATGGTTTTCATGTTGGATAAATCACCATGTCTGAATAGAGGTAGGGCAATTTAGAACTAATCAAGAGAATTAAAGGAATTCCTTTGCTCTTTTTTCAATTCTCTTAAAACTTTTAACTTTGTTTAAAAAAATTAAAAAAATAGACGCCACTAATTAAGTTGAAGCAAATATTTTCATTATTTTCCTATTTATATCTTAATTATATCTAGATGGGATAGTGCTTCGATAAAAAAATGGGAACTTTTTTTTTTCCACTGAAATTTGACTATTGAATTATTAATTAAGTTCGGCAAAACAAAGGTTAATTATTGATGAAGTTCGTCTTTTTGCTAATTAGTTTTTAAAGATAATTTTTAAAGTTATTGCATATAGATTAATATTTTAATCTAATATATTAAAATTAATGAAAATTATTAATTAATAAATTTAATATAATATTATTATAAATAATATATTAATTAATTTTAAAGAATATCTAAGTTAACCGAACTCTTTTAATGGTATGATTAGATATATATATAATATGTATATATTTTAAGTGAAATTCGGCGGAGTCAAAGCTTGTATTTTATATGAAAACTCCAATTAAATTAATGAAAAAACTAAAATAATTTATTTTTAATTTTATTAGAAAAATTTTCTTTTCTTAATTTTATATTTGCCAATTACCATTACTAGACAAATTTATTGGGTCTTGGACCCAACTAATCCCCTCATTTGGCATATACCCAACCACAAGGATGACCACTATAGGCAATCCACGACCGTAAGATCTAAACACATGAGGAAGCTCAAACTCACAGAATCCAACCGATCGGATCAAAACCTTCGATTCAACTCTTATTAGCCCAGGCCAAGACGCCGCGGATTGCCAGCGTGGCATATCCAAGTATAAAATACCCGCTCTCATCTCGTCGCAATTCAAAAATCGAACCAAGGGGAAAGAATTAAGTTTTCCACACTCTGCAGATCAAATAAAAAAATTCTCTCAGATTTTGAATCATTTCTTTCATATTTGTCTATAACAAAGTTAAAAGGTAAAAGCAACTACGTCCTTGAAGCTCTGATGGAGTCGACGTCGAAGCCAGCTGGAGGCAGGAGAGGAGGGGAAAGGAAGAAGGCGGTTTCAAAGTCGGCAAAAGCGGGGCTGCAATTTCCGGTGGGTCGTATTGCTCGTTACCTCAAGAAAGGACGTTATGCGCAGCGTTACGGAGGCGGCTCTCCCGTCTATCTCGCCGCCGTCCTCGAGTACCTTGCTGCTGAGGCATCTGATCTTTTCTCTCAATTTTTTTTTTTTTCATTTTGTTTCGGTCTGCTTTTAGAAGATATTATTTTTGGTTAGATAAAGGAGAGAAAGTGTTGAAAACAAATGGGAATTGAAGAGAAATTGTGCATTTGTAGTGTATTTTTACACAAAAATTCAAAGTTCTGTTGCTTGATGGATTAAAAAAGAAGGGTGAAAAATCGATTTTTCCGGTGATAGATATCTACGCTTAGATCCTAAAAATCATCCTCTGGGATTTATCCTTATATTATTTGGAACCGAAAAGTTGATGGTTTAATTTTTCTGGGTAGGTGTTGGAACTGGCGGGGAATGCGGCACGTGACAACAAAAAGAACAGGATCAACCCACGGCACGTGCTATTAGCCGTGAGAAACGACGAGGAGTTGGCGAAGCTTCTTCAAGGAGTAACCATTGCCAGCGGTGGAGTTCTTCCTAACATTAACGCAGTGTTGTTGCCCAAGAAAACTGCATCATCTTCGTCTGATCCTGACAAAGCTTCTAAGCCCAAATCTCCTAAAAAGGCTTAGGCAACTAGGAGATTGTAAACATAATTTTAACTCCTTTTTGCTTTAATGTTATTCTAGAACCTTAGGGATCTCTTCCTTTTTAGTGCATAAATTTGGCTTAGAGAAAGTTAATGGAAATGTTCTCGTTTTTACATCTTTCATGTTCTATTTTGCTTTTTTATTTCATTTTTGAGCATTCATGAATGGTTTTTGGGTAATTCAAGGGAATGCTTTGTGGAGGTTTAAAATGAATTAAAATAATGGCTCCTGTAAGTTGCTTACTAATGGTTGATGATTTCAGTGTTTGAGCTTTGGATTGCTTTTTCGTCATGATTATGAAGATGGGCTTTCATCAATTCTCATTTGGCATCCAATTTCCAATTTGGGCTTTGTTTTCAAGAAATTATTACTACTAAAAAAATCATAGAAATTATCAGAGAGTTCTCACTTGTTAGCCAGCGGTTTTTTCTCCTTCAATTCCCTGCTCAGATAGTCAAAAGTTCTTCAAGCTATTTATTTGAGATTTGGTGTGCGAGTAAAGTGTTGGTTTGATTTTGCGTTTAATTCAGTAATATCAGACAATTTTTACTTTAATAATTTTCCGTATTTAATTTTCAATGATGAATTATTTTTTTATTTTTTATGTAATTGAATAATTTTATTGGAGTACTTTGATATTTTAATTAAAAAAGTTTATTTTTTTTCCCTTCTAAACTAAACGTACTGAAGGTATTAAAGTTTCAAACTTGGACGTCAAGTTCCTCTTTTTTGATAAGCCCTTGTTCCAATCCCCACCAACCCTGCAATTCCCTCATGTCTTCCTCGGACGAAACCCTTGCACAACCCGGCTCGGATTCATCTCCGGGTCCACTCCATGACCAAAATCCACCAACCATCACCCAGCTCTCCTTCAATCAAGACAATACCTGCTTCTCCGCCGCCACCGACCGCGGCTTCCTCGTCTTCAACACCGAACCTTACCGCCCGCTCCTCCGCCGCGACTTCGACACAGGTCTCTCCCTCGTTTCGATGCTCTTCCGCTTTGAAGTCTTTGTCCTCGTCGGCTCCTCCCCCTCCCTCTCCGCCGCCAGCAACACCAAAACCAACACTAAAGCTTTCCTTTGGGACGACCATGCCTCCCGTTGTGTTGGCGAGCTCTCCTTCCGTTCCCCAATCCGCTCCATCCGCCTCCGAAGAGACACCATCATCGTCACGCTCCTTCACAAAATCTACGTATACAACTTCTCGGACTTAAAATTGTTACACCAACTGGAAACAACGTCGAATCCGAAGGGCTTATGCGAGGTTTCACAGGTGTCGGGGCCCATGGTGTTGGTTTGCCCGGGTTTGCAAAAGGGAACAGTGAGAGTAGAGAATTATGGGAGTAAAAGGAGTAAATTTATAAATGCCCATAGTTCGAATATCACTTGCTTGGGTTTGACTCATGATGGAAGGGTCTTGGCTACGGCTAGCAGTAAAGGAACTTTGATTAGAGTTTTTAATACTTTGGATGGGACGTTGATCCAAGAGGTATGAAACGATTGTAATTACTACCATAGATTTTATCTAAGTACTTTATCAGTTAAGTTTTTTTCCAAGGGCTTAATGGAGTTCTTAGTTTTAAAGGTGCAACAAGAGTTTTGAAAATATTGCTGGATGTAAACACTGTGTAGAAATGATTTGAGGGGAATAATTTGTCTGAGTAAGAGAAATCAGAATGAATGTGACAGTAGCTTGTATTGAAGCTGGGTGAGGGTTCTATTATCAATTAGAAATGGAGTATTTTTGAGTTTGAGGTTTTACTTTGGGACCTGTAGATTTGGCAAAACTACTTCCTAGGTGCTGTTTCTGATGCCTCATTATCAGTATGTTATATAGTCTTCTTCCTGGATGGGTTGTCGTTTTTATGACCTTGATTTCTTTTTGGCAACAATTCAGGCTGGTTTTTTTTTTTTTTTTTCCTCTTGTTAAGATCCATGAATCTTCTGAAGAATGTTTCATTCACCCTTTTCTATGAATTTTGAATGAGCAAGGAATTGTTTGTTGGTATTTTTGAAGTATTGGTTTATTTCCTGCTTGCAAGTTATCTATGACTTTATTTGCGGTAATATCTAGTTGCTAGCGGTTTTTAAGCTATCTTATACATTCATTTCAAAACATGGTGCTTAATACAGGTTAGGAGAGGGGCAGACCGAGCAGAGATATATAGCCTTGCTTTCTCTTCCACTGCTCAGTGGCTAGCTGTTTCAAGTGACAAAGGAACTGTCCATGTTTTCAGCCTCAAGGTTGATTCAATGGTTTTGGGGGATGATAGGTCAAGCAGTGCATCTGAATCGCCTGTTTCTAATCAATCGGCATTATCATCCCTTTCTATTTTGAAAGGTACCATCCCTCAGTTTCTTCACTGTTTTGTTGTGTAGGTCGTTTGTTCTATGAACTTTCAACTAGGGATTGAGCAGACACTAGCTTTGATCTGGTTTTGAACTTCTAATCTATAGATTTCTGAATTTGGTGAAGGTTGATCATAGGTCTAGACTACTTGAAGGGACTGCTTCACATACAGGCCTATTATTCCTCTTCTGCTGCTACTTTATTTGATCTGTCAAGCTCATTTGAGGTTTATAATTTTTGTAGGTGTATTGCCGAAATATTTCAGTTCAGAGTGGTCAGTGGCTCAATTTCGGCTACCAGAAGGTTCACATTACATTGTTGCATTTGGACAAGAAAAGAACACAGTCATGATTGTTGGCATGGATGGAAGGTAATTCAAAGTATCTGGTGTTAGGATACCTTTATGGGTGTTTGTGTGACTGATGCTAGTTTAATTCCTTTAATATTAGCAGGCTGGTATAATGAGATATATTGTTAACCGGCCTACGATATTCTAACAGTCATTTGCCCAATTTTTAATGTCAACGCCCATATGTTACATGTTAAAATGATTCGTTTGGCTCATCAAGCTGAATATTAATGGCCCTCCCCTGTCAATGAAATTGTTGTTTTGATTTTTCACATGTTACATAGGTGGCTGTGAAGGCAACTCCTGTTATCTTTAGTCCATGAAACTTTTTGAGTAGTTGGAAGAGTTTAAGATAAATCGTTTTGTTTTAACCTATGTTGTTAATGCAGCTTCCGTCGATGCAAGTTTGACCCCATGATTGGTGGACACATGACTCAACTCGAATATTACAATTTCTTAAGGCCAGAGGAGACATTTTCAAAGTCGGACTGAAGATTTGAGCTGGAGATTACAAATTTCTGTAAAGAACAGATAAAGGGTGTGTGTGTGTATATATATATATATGTATATATATATGTATATATATATATATATCAATGTAAATGAAAGTAATTTAGCTTTCACTCTTTGTCTTAACTTTACTGCTTTTAGGAATAACCT
This sequence comes from Adansonia madagascariensis, assembly GCA_038381835.1. Taxonomy (NCBI): domain Eukaryota; kingdom Viridiplantae; phylum Streptophyta; class Magnoliopsida; order Malvales; family Malvaceae; genus Adansonia; species Adansonia madagascariensis. Next base: position 12,292 of record JBBYHL010444713.1, read on the forward strand.
TTTGTTTTGCCTTGATGCTGTTACGAGCAGCTTGAAAGTTTTCATATTTGTTAATACTTAATCATCCTGGTTTACCTGAATAATTCAGGTAGGAAAATCTGGGTATATGGTAGACAAATATTGACATATTGAAATGAAAGCTGGTTGTCCATTGCTGATATATCTTCTTGTCCTTGGATCAGATACAAATGAGGTATTCAATTTTGTTTTATTGAAATTGAAAATTTAGTATTTTATTAATAGAACACATGACTGATAATGAGTTAGACTGATCTCAATTGATATGAACTTATAAATTTTCCTTAAGACTACAAAGGTCCTCAGTAAGTATGCAACACTCCAAATTCGCGGAATACTAACTATTTAATTCTTCCATGCAACTCTCAACTTCATTTCAATTAAAACAACAAGCCATCTTGTTCCATCATGGTCATGTACATAGAAGAGATTGAAACTGGGGTTTGTTTGGTTAGACAAATTGGGAATCTTGGGTTGGTCCAATATCTTATATTATTCCTTGGTCCAAAGACTTCGGTTTTCGGTGTTTCAAGCCAACATGAAAATTTCGAAGTACCTACTGATTCTCTGAGAAATCAGTGATGGGAACTTCAACCAAATCGAATCATCATTTTCATCAAGAATCTGTTTTATGCGTACCTAACCAGTATCTTTGTTTTTGGAGGAGCTTCAAGGATTTGAGTTTGATGTGCAAGAAGTACTCGGAATCAGGGCTAGCATGGATCACAAAATCCTCAATCATCTCCAATTCCGTAGTGAAGTTCCATGTAAAATCAGCTTTTCATTTTCACCATCAATATATCTTAAAAGCCCCACGGGATTTTTTTGGTTTTGCTATGAAGTTTTGGAAATGAAACCTTTACATAAACGTTTGATTGATCCATCAGACCTTAAGCAGAAACTTTTGTATTGTAGAACTTACTCCAAACTCTTTGATTAAATGAGCATAAATTTGATAAAGTGGATGTATATATAGAATTATAAATTACCAAATTTATAACTTAAAGATGAACTTCTTGAGTTTACAAATGCCAATTATATGATATTTGTTAATAATTTCCCTTGATGATGCAAGATATGAACATTTTATAGAATTTAACCTTTCTATTTATTCAAGTGCATCTAATTGACCCTCCATTTTAAATTAAAAGAAGATTTAACTCTTTTTCTATTTCTTTTGTTAATACAATCTAACTCTTAAGATTCTATAATTGAATATCATATCAGCCAAATAAATGATTACCCTGAAATGAAAAGCAAATATAGAAAAAAAAAAGATTGAATATGGTGATGAAATGAATAGCATAGACAAAAAGAAAAAGATTGAATTTAGTAAGAATATTGAAAAATTAAAGTTAATTTGGTAACAACATCTTAGGAGATTTGCAGTTATTTTGAGCAAGACCCTCCATGATATCCTCAAATGATTCTCTGTTTATGTAATTATATATACATTGAACAACCCTGTTTTTGCATTAGTATTGAGAATAAAAGAAACCCTCTAATTTGTGATAAGAGTAACATCTTTATCAGAGCACCAATAGGAGAGTCCTTTCAATTTTGGTCCTTTGATTCCTTACTTTATAATGAATGGTATTAAAGTTTACCTTTCCATACATGAAAGAATAAATTCAATATCTATTAAATCCAAGAAAAAGCAACAAAATCAGTGCATACAAGAATATTAAAAAAAAAGTCGCATTAATTTATTTTAACTGAAGACCCAACTATCCCCCATTTACATGCTCAACAATATAAAGAAGAAACAAAGAAACTAATCAAACAAATGAATATTGAAAATATAAGAATGGCAAACTAAAAATCAAAATCAAGCCCATCTTCAACACCTGCATCATAAGCATCGCCAATCATATCACCAATCAACATTCCACCCAACAAACCACCAGCTAATCCCAATCCTAGCCCTGCCCCCATGCCACTCTTCTTAGGCTTCTGCGGTTTTTGCACTGGAGGGTAACCATATCCACCCTGAGGCGTCGGATATCCTGGATACCCATAACCTGGAGCAGGAGCCTGTTGGTATCCATTCGGCGGATATCCACCGAGTGGAGGATGTGGATAACCTGCCACACCCTGGTGAGGTGGTGGATAGGCTGAGCTTGGCCCTGGAAAACCAGTTGGCGGTGGTGGATACGCCATAACTGGCTCCTCCCCATGTTTATGTTTGCCTGCATACATGGCTCCAGCCCCTGAAACTGGAGGTTGTGGAACAGGCATGTTAAACTTCTCCTCAAACTTGTAAGAAAAATTCAGGATCCCTTTCGACTTGCCATTAGGCAACCGGACACTGTAACTAACGTTCTGTCCTTCGAGTTTCCCGATCCGATTGCTCTGATCAAGCAGTTCCTTGATGGGGACTTGGACAGTTCCGATATCTTTGTCCCCTAGCCGACGACCGGATTTCAGACGGAATACGAGGTTGAGGCGGTTGTGATGGACAGCAGCTTCATCTATGGTGAATTTCATGGTGTAATTCCAGTTGGGGTTGGAACCACAACCCTTGTCAATAGGAGTTTTCTGCATTGTACGACGATCACCATTGATTGAAACTACAGCATATACGTCCATCTTGGTGAAAAAATTGACATTTTTGAGATCTCTGGCGGAGATAACATTGATTTCTAAAGGTCTAAACTCCATGTTTTCTTTCTGATAGAGAGATTTTAAACAAAGGGTATTGGAATTTTAATTTGGATTGAAGATGACAATGTGAAGGGAAGACATATATACATATATAAAAGAGAATTTGATGGAGAAAAGAAAACAGAAAAGGAAAGAAAAAGGAAGGATCGGTGGGATTGAAACCGACTCAAAAGGAAGATTTTTTCTTTTTAGCTGTAGAGTTTCCAGGAGGAAACTAGAATAGATTCTCCGCGTGCATTAGATATGCTCGAATAAATACCTTTATTTAGTCTTTACTTTATCCGGATATTTATAAAAGAGAAAGATAAACATCAAAGATGATACAAACCCTGGTTTAAATCGGACGGTGAATAATATGAATAAATTTGAGTTGATTTGAAATAAATTATTATTTAATAATAAAAATTAATAATAATTGATTAGGAAAAAAATGGTTTTATAATAATTGACTAAAATTATTAGTTTAGAAGGACGGAGAGCGTTTCTTTTTGTGAGAAACGCGCATTAGGCGTGTACTTGGAATTGTAATACTTCGATAAGAAGATCAAAGCAATCTTTGCTGCTTCCGACTTTAAGCTTAAAGACTAAGGTATTGACATTTTAACTTTCTTAAACGTATTTAAAACACAATCAAATGAAGTCCACAGCCCACAAACAATCAAAACCATGCATGAAAATGACCAAACATTTTTAATTTGTTTTTCAATTTCATTCAATAGTTAAAGACAGGCATGAATCAATTATAAAGTCCTGGAAGTTTAAGAATTCAAAAGAGGGATTTTAATCACATGGTAATGAAGATTTGGAACTTGGATTTGAATTAAAAACTAAAGAGTGAAGGGGGAAAAAAGGTTTATATCGATATATTTATATATTATTATAATTTTTTTTAATTGAATGTTAAGTAACATTAACTTAGTCAGGATATTAATAAAAATTTCAATATTTTATAAATCAAATGTCGAATAATAATATATTTACCAAAAGTCTTTTTTATGTTGAAATTATTGGGAAATTTATATTTGAGAAAGTTTATATGCTTATATTTTACAACCAACACTACATTTAAATCTAAATTTAAATTATCTATATACCATTACCGAGTTTGATTAACTCAACCTCAATTAGGAAATTACATAGAATCAAATTAAAATTATATTAATAAAATTTAATTAAAAACACTTAGATATTTTAATTTAGAAAATTATTACTCATTAAAAAACTATCCACTAAAATGCTACTAACTCTTTAATCACTAAAAATCACAATCTATATTTTTTAAAAATACTTTTTTTCACTTACAAAGTAAGTGCCATAAATTTTAGTTATAATATATGTATATATATATATATATATATCCTCATTTCCAATTTTAGTGTTTTTCTTAGAAAAAAAAACAGTGACATGAGTCATTTTAATAAAAAAAAAAGTGTGGATTTAAGAGAATCTTTTTTCAAGACTAACAGCAAATATAAGTATAAATAATTATTTAAAATAATTAGAAAACACTTTTCTTGATATCATAAGCATTTTTATTTTTATCTTTATCTTTTTTACAAATAATAAGTTATTTTATTTTTCAAAATTTTTTGTTAAATAGTGTTATTTCAAATCCATTAAGTATTAGATTTTCTGTGATTTTATATTAAAATTGAGTTGCTTAGTAATTGATTTTGGGTTAAATGCTTAACATTTATAACTCCAATTAAATTATGTAGACACGTATTAATCTATATGAAAAGAAGTATTATCCTACATTTATTAAATTTTAATTTTTTTGTGATATTATATTTAAATTGATCTTTTTATATATTAATAATTGATTTTAAGTTGGATGCTTGCTGTGATATTAGAAGTTAGGTTCTATTATTTTGTTCTTTCTTCAACATTTGTATCATATTAATGGGCATTCGGCTCCTCTCTCTGGCCACTCCTCGTGATGAGCACTATTAACCCATAGCAGCCACCATCAAACCGAAGCAACCGCTATCATA
>JBBYHL010444762.1:3334-14091 GCA_038381835.1 Adansonia madagascariensis
AAAATACTTTTTTTAATAATAATATTTAGTTAAAATTAATTAAGTTTCAATGTAAAAAATCATATTATTTAATAATTTTTTTAAAAAAAACTTCTTTCACTTTAAAAAAATAGAAGATAATTTTCAAAAAATTTTCGTACTTTTCTGTGACTATTAAATCATTTTTCTTATTTATTGTTGATTATTAAATCGTTTTTCACGAGTTAAATATGAAAAAAAAATACGATTTTTTCTTGCAAGCGGACCTTAATTCAACATTTTCTTTCCACACAAGGTGTCTGGTCTGGTCTGATCAGATCTGATGTGGTGTCCGGCAATTTACAGAAACCATAGTCACAGGCCAAACGCCGAACGCCAAACGCCAAACTCAATACTTCCATGTGCGTTTTAAAACCCACGGCACGAAACCCATTCATTAAGAAGAGTAACATGATTACGTCACTTTCACCACGTGTCGCTTCTTCATGGGATATCTTTGTGCACTCTAAAATTGCTCACAAACCTTCCTTTGGGCTTTATAAAGTCCATTCAAAAGCCGGCCGACGTCTCAGAAAGAAAACACAGTTTTCTGTTCTCCAACGCGTCTTCTCTCTGGTTTTTCCTTTAAAGAAATTAAAAAAAAAAATTAAACCAATGGAGGCTTTCCTCCTGACGCCACTTCAGCCGCCGCTACTCTGCCAGAAAGAGAGGTTCCAACGAACAGCCTTTACTCGGCTGCACATTACAAAGAAATGTATCCGCCCGTGGATCAGAGCCACTGTGTCGAAACCGACGGCTGAGATCTCTTCACCGACCATTACTTCTCGCGAAGACGCTGTCGCTTCGTCGTCGCCAACTTTTGCGGTGGCTCCTTCCTCTCCTCCGAAGGTGTCTGCCAATTCCCTGCAGTATCCTTCTGGTTACTTAGGTGCGGTGCTGGACCGTTCAATAGATGAAGGAAACGGAGACGTAATAAATGCGATGGAATATTTAACGAATATATTGTCGTCCAAAGTTTATGATGTAGCAATAGAGTCGCCGTTGCAATTGGCGACTAAGTTGTCTGAACGATTGGGCAATCAAGTTTGGCTTAAGAGGGAAGATTTACAACCTGTAAGAAAAGTTTTCATTTTTTTATAACATTGAATCTTTTGGTTATTATTTAATGATTTAATTGTTCCCAGTTCTTGGTTTTGAATTTATATTTACCGGAATGTGATCGCTTATTTTTTCTGGTTTTTGGGATTTTCATTTATAAAGAATGATGATATTTGTTTCTGTAATTGGTGGGGTGTTGGGAGATTAGGATTCTGTGATTTTGCTTTTGCTTTACTTATTTTACTTATTTTAAGCTTAGTGGAGTCCATTTCCAGCTTGGATTATCTATTTTTGTTTTTAATTTAGGTGCTCTGAGATACAATATTGTTGTGCGTAAATATTCACAAGTTTGTAGTTGAATTTTAGTTTCTTTTGTCAGAATCTGTTAATGAATTGCCCAAATGAAAATCCTTTCCTTTTGAATTTCAATATGAATTTGAAATAGAAACTCGACATGCTTTTGTAATGCATTATTTTCCATGTTCAAACGAAGTGCTTACCTATTCGATGTTTCAAATATTCAGGTATTCTCTTTTAAGCTTCGCGGGGCTTATAATATGATGGCAAAGCTTCCAAAGGCCCAGCTAGAAAAAGGGGTTATTTGTTCATCAGCAGGAAATCATGCCCAAGGGGTTGCATTGGCTGCCAAGAGGCTCGGTTGCAATGCAGTTATTGCTATGCCTGTTACCACTCCAGAAATTAAGGTATTTCTTTTTGATTTTTTGTATATTAATTGCGTCACCTGTAGGATTTCTTAATTTGAATTGCTGGTTTCTTGTTTTGCAGTGGCAATCTGTTGAGAGGTTGGGTGCAACTGTTGTTCTCATTGGAGATTCTTATGACGAGGCACAAGCATATGCTAAAAAACGGGCTAAAGAGGAAAGTCGTACATTTATACCCCCCTTTGACCATCCAGACGTTATCATAGGACAAGGCACTGTTGGGATGGAGATTGTTCGCCAAATGCAAGGTCCATTGCATGCAATCTTTGTACCTGTCGGTGGTGGTGGGCTTATAGCCGGCATTGCCGCTTATGTAAAGAGGGTTTCCCCAGAGGTATGTCTTCTTTTGAACATTTCTATTTCATAATGTTGCATTGGAGCTTGGCTTAGTTCTTCGTAGATGAGAAGCGTATGCCACTTTATGATCTTCGGTTTCTTTCCTTTTTTATTACTCTAGAGCATTGAATCATCATATTTATTCCAAGATATGAAATTTCATTTGGTTTTTGGTTAAAGCTGGGCCTTGAGGTAGTTGCTACTTGCTAGATATACTTGCTCTGATCTTTTGATTTTAATTTAGCGGGAGTGTTTCCATTTCTCAGTCCTTCTATTGATATAGCATAATAGGAATCTGTCAGATGCTTAAGACCTTCATAGAAGCTGTCTTAGAGAACTTATTGATTGAATGATATCCACTGATGGCAATTTCACCTTACAGAAATAGATGAACTAGAATAGTTGAAGACTTAGAAGCATGCATCATATTCCAGTCTTTGGGGAATTAATAAACGGCCAAGCTTGTTTAACTACTCTCTACTTTTTGCAGTGCTCAATTTTAATTGGCTTGACAATCAGTGCATTTCATTAATTAATTTTATTTAGGACTCGGTCTGGTTCAAACTTCAGACAACTCTTGAGAAGTGCCAAATCATTATATCCATCCGCAGGAAAAACTCTTAGAGATGTGGACTTAAATTCTTGATGTGTTTATCTCATAATTATGGTATGTTAGGGAATCTCCTAATACATCGTTTTGAAGTCAAAGGTTATCTTATCTACTTTAAGCTATAAATATAACTGCCTTTTTTTCATTTATGATCTTGCAAGAGGCCTAACTTTCAGCACACCTGTTAGGTTCATAGCTGGAACTCATATTATACTGTTGCAAACTCTTATGTGCTAATTCACGTTCATAGTTCTTCTTTCTTTCTTTTTTTTGAGGTGAATTTTTTTTACCTTTTATATTGCTTCAATCTATGTTACCCAGACTGGGGAGTGAGTGTCAAATATTGATATGTGTCCAATGCGCGTATGCTCAAATTTTTATAATTTTTTCTAAATATTTGGAGGTTATACCCCATACCTGTCCGAATATGTGCCGGACATGGATACCATAGGGAAAATGAGTTGTTTGTGTAATATAGGCTTCAATTAGTGTGTCTATAATGAAATGGTTTAGTAACAAGTAGTTTCAGCTGATAAGTGAGAGCGAGCTTGTTCCTTGCTGAATGACATAATTCATCCACAGCACTTATTGTTGTATTACTATACAGGTGAAGATTATTGGAGTGGAGCCTTTTGATGCAAATGCAATGGCATTGTCGCTACATCATGGTGAAAGAGTGATGTTGGACCAGGTTGGAGGATTTGCAGATGGAGTAGCTGTTAAGGAGGTTGGTGAGGAAACTTTCCGTATATGTAAAGAATTGGTCGATGGTGTCGTTCTTGTAAGCCGTGATGCTATCTGTGCCTCTATAAAGGTACGGCTTTCATTTCATGTTCCCAAGTTGGAAAGTGGTTATGAAATCTATCAATTAGATTTGAACTTTTTCCATCCTATCCTTTTCTATCCTTCGTACTAAGCAAAGTTTTAGTGCCTCTGCCCTTGTATGGTACAGTTGTGAATTAAACAGACAACTGAAATGCTGACATGACATTACATAAAATCTTAATTTGAGACAAAGTGCCTAGTTTGTAGTTCAAATGTATTGTAACTTTGATTTAATTTGGATTCCAGATAAAGTATTTTAGGAATTGGGATGTGCCTTTGGTTCTTATGAAGGTAACTTGGTTCTAGTTAGTTTTCCTCATATTTTGGGTGTCTTAACTTGAAATTCTTGGATTCTAGATGCAGTTTGCTGGTGCGCTATTTCCCTTTTTCGGAAAGTTTGTGACCCATCCGCATTACAATTTGTTCTCTATTTTTGGATGACTTGTCCTTTCGTCTAACTAACACACAGATGTTTGAATGCTTAGGATTTACTGCTGTCGTGCTTGTGTTGCAGGACATGTTTGAAGAGAAAAGGAGCATTCTGGAACCGGCAGGTGCCCTAGCCCTTGCAGGAGCTGAAGCATATTGCAAATATTACGGCCTGAAGGGAAAGAAAGTTGTAGCAATAACTAGTGGCGCGAATATGAATTTTGATAAACTTAGAGTGGTTACTGAACTGGCTAATGTGGGGAGACAACAGGAGGCAGTTCTCGCTACTGTTTTGGCCGAGGAGCCTGGAAGCTTCAAACAATTTTGTGAACTGGTATTTCCTCTTCAATTTTTTAAGTTTTCAACTTGTCCACAGATTTTCTGCTTTGTTCATTTGTGTTGCTGAATACTAGTAAGCAATAACCGTTAACCATCACGATCAACAGGTGGGGCCTATGAATATCACTGAGTTCAAATATAGATGTAGTTCTGATAAAGTGGCCGTCGTTCTGTACAGGTTAGTTGTCAGCACTTCTAATGACTAAACAAAATACAAAAATGATCATACATTTGTCTTGTGCTTGTTTGATAGTTGAAGGGATGATTTGGTAGTGGGAAACATGTGAACCGAGAGCATTACATTTACCTGCCATGGATGTTTTTTGCAGTGTTGGTGTTCACATGGTTTCGGACCTTGAAGCAATGAAGCAGAGGCTGGAATCTTCTCAACTTAGAACTTACATTCTTACAGCAAGTGATTTGGTTAAGGATCACTTGCGGTATTTGGTAAATTATAATTATTATTCATTTTTTTGTTGACTTTCTTGTTTGGTGTGTTCATACATGTACTGACTTTGTTAATTTTTTTTATTTATTGATTTCAGATGGGAGGCAGATTGAATGTCGACAACGAGGTTCTATGCCGGTTTGTTTTTCCCGAGAGGCCCGGTGCTTTGATGAAGTTCTTACACACTTTTAGTCCACGCTGGAATATAAGTTTGTTCCATTACCGTGGTGAGGTTAGCATCCAAGACAAAACTTTGAGAAAAAGGAATTTTCATATCTAATGGTTTGTGATTAGAAAAAAACATTTAATAATCCCTGATTTTACTCCAATACAAACAGGGTGAAACAGGAGCAAATGTTTTGGTTGGAATTCAAGTCTCGAAGAACGAGATGCAGGAGTTTATACAACGAGCTGAGAGTCTTGGGTACGACTATGTATTGGTGACTGATGACATCAATTTCCAACTTTTGATGCATTAGTTTTAAGAGTTAGTTTCCCATATTTTAGCTCACAGCCCAGACAGAGGGCTTAATACGTATTGTAAAAGAAAGCGAGCCCTGGAGCAGACTGCAGGTTCAAAGGGGCTTTCAGGCTGGACATGACTTTGGCTATTCCTATCTCTCTCTCTCTCTCTCTCTCTCTCTTTGTAATTTATGGAATTAGAATAAGTAGTTCCAATAAGAACGGTAATGCTGCTGCTCTTATTAGATATACAACAAAGTTTTTCTTGTTATGTACTAGTACTTTTAGACTTACTATTATGTACCAAATATATGTGAGCTTGATGCTTTAAAGGCTGTGAAGTTGATATATGAACTATTACATCAATCCTCTACCCAATAGTGTATATCAATGTTACAAAAACCCGACTAGAGATTAGCTGGTGAGATCCCTAATCATCAGTTAAAATTGATTGGATTAATTAAACCAAACCAATTGAATACTTCAGTTTCATAAAAATTTAATATATATCTAATAAGCCTTTACAATTGGTGATTAAGATCTTATTACATGGGAAATTCATGCCTGTTTCGAATTATATCTATATCTCGACCCCCCCCCAAAAAAAAAAATCCAAGTTTCGAACAGTGGACACACACCATGTTGCTATAAATATTACAATGTTAGCAGGAAAAGAAGACATGCATTTGTATGTAATGTAAGCTCAAAACAATTTTTATTTAAAAAAAAAAAAGACAAAGAAGAAGCCAGCGTCTTATGTTCTGCTTTTCTTTACAGCACATAACTGTTTCATGTTTGTGACAGAATCTGTACAGACAGGGAGCAACGAGGATAGGTTGTTTGTCTGCACTTTAAACCATGATGCCATTGCCTTCAACAATAAATAAACTCAACAGCAGATCCCAAAGCCTGCTGGACAAGATGCCTGGTCTCGAACTTGTTACAAAATTTACATTTTCCCAGTGAATTTGGTCATATTTTCGCAGGTTTCTTTGAGACAAAAAGGAGCTTGTTGTGGAACAAGAACATTAGAGATACCTTCTTTGCAATGCTAGGTCTCTGGGGACATGCTCCAATGCTATCATCACATGTGTTTTGGGATGGATTCCATCCCTCTGAACCAGCTAACCATGTCTTGGCAGCCGATTTGCTAACTACCATACAAGTATGGGATTGACATTTATTACATTTCCCTACATAATCAAATTATGTGATTGATGAAATCATTTTAATTCTGCTCAACTTCATCTAAGTTCTTCCACAAACAAGCTTCATTTTCTAATTAATCAATTCTTCCCAGTTATTTTTTAAGTTCCTATAGCAATACTCGGTTTATCCAAAGTCTTGAATGTCTAAGTTGGGAAGATGAAAATTGAACAAGGCTTGAGCTTCAGTTTGGATATTTCTATAGTCGATAGAAATAAATTTAGATAACAAGGAAGCCAAACTCAAAGAGGAACTAAACATTCACCTGCGTCAGTTAAATATCTCGGCTCCCTACGACAGTTCAAATCCAGTATTAGAACTGATTGCATAAAGAAGCTCTTGCATTCAGAGTACTTGACCGCTAACATGTCAGAAGACACAGATGTGACTAGTTTGAATTCAGACCTTCAAATGCCCCCTCCCTTGTGGAGATGTTAAATTAGTTATCTTATAGTTTAACGTTGTTATGGAGTCTTTTAACATAGTAGTTATTAGACTGAAGGGCATCCATTGTCCCACTACTGTACCTTAAGAGTGTTATATCATGTAGAAGCTGATGGATGCCGCTCCACATCCGGTCCTCCAATTGTTGCCCAAAGAGGGGCATCACTTGCAACCTATACAAGATTAAGATTCCGGATTTAGTTTCAGTTATTGGCAAAATATTAAGATAGTCATGTGACCCTTTCTCCATATACGATTCTCATTTATTCCTGCTTTTACCATATTTTTTTTCTTTAAATCTCGGGGAATTTCCCTTTTTCTTCTTTTTTGTTTGATGCAATCAACTTCGCTAAATTGCCTTAGCAATGGGGAGAATTTTGCATACCTTATGAATTGTGAAAGATGGCTGCAAGTATTTGAAACCAAGTAAAGGAGCTCAAGAAAACTGATCACAAATTTTAGCAGCATACAGCGTTCTTTCGGCTCAAAGTCCTTCATAACCTAAACCAAGTCCAGAACATAGACCGTATCCATGCAGCTGTTACCATGATTAAAAATTTGCACTAACTAAGCCCCAACATGAGAAAAAATAGTTAAATTTCTATCATGCTAATACCTCCCAGAAAAGTTTAATCGTTCAACTTCCCTCAGAATAGTCACCGGTAGACCATGTGTTATTTCTTAAATCATCAACATCAATATCATAGTCTCCACCCAGAACTAACTGCATACAGCATTAGTCAAGCCTGCTGTTAAGTGATCGGTGAAGCAAATCCATGGAAAATTATTTGCAATATAAGACGGTAAAACTGGTGCACAACTATGACTCGATGAACTCACAACTGCAGTTGAAATACCTGATTAAATTCACTTGCATTATATAACTTCAACCAACAGGGAGATATAAGATCAGTTAACCCCCTTAAAATGCATTTGAGAAGGGAAGTATCTGCAATTTGACATTGGAGACAAGTTAAAATTATGATACATAGATATATTTCTACTATATTTACGGATATAATGTGGTACTGTAGGAGATGTGGCGGCTATTTATGAAAGCATGCCAGTTAGGGATGTTATTACGTGGACCGAAATGATTGCAGCCTATATGGAATTTGGGTTGGTGGATTTGGCTGTTGAGGTTTGTGACAAGATGCCGGAGAAGAAGTGTATGTCTTATGATGCTCTTATGGCGGGATTTTGCAGAAATGGTGAAGGTTTGAAGGCAGTAAATTTGTTTATCAAAATGGTGGAGGAAGGTTTAGAATTAAGAGATTTCAGTTTGAGCAGTGCTATTAATGCTTGTGAATTGGTCATGGATGTGAAACCTAGTGAGCAAATTCAGGGGTTTTGTGCCAAATTCAGTTTCAAACCAAACGTTTGTGCTGAAGCAGCATTAGTATATATGTGCATGATGTGTGGAAGGATGGCAGATGCTTGGAAAATGTTCAATATGTGGCCGTCCGAACAAGATAATTCTGTTGTTTTTACATCAATGTCATGTGGTTATACTCGAAATGGACAACCTGATGAGGCAATCTCCTTTTTCCTCAGATGTCGACTGAAGGAACAACGGATATGGATGATATAGATTTAACTTCCGTACTTGGTGGATGTGGAACTTTAGGATTTGAAGAGATGGGAGAACAAATCCACTGTCATGCTCTTAAAACTGGGTTTGTGTCTGATTTAGGGATGTTAAATTCCATAATTAGCATGCATGCCAAATGTGGGAACATGAATGGTGCAATCTAAGTTTTCGATATTATGCCCATTCGTGATTAGTTTCATGGAATGCTTTGATTGCTGGCCATATTGTTCATAGACAGGGTGATGACAAGGCGCTGGCTATTTGGTCTGAGATGGTGGATGCAGGCATAAAACCGGACACAATTACTTTGATTTCAGATATTTTGGCGTATCGACACACTAACTTGGATTTAGTTGATAACTGCCGCAGTTTATTTCTATCCATGTGAACCAATTATGACATTGAACCTACCACACAGCATTATGCTTCATTTGTTAGTGTTTGAGGACATTGGGGTCTTCTCGAAGAAGCAGAGGAAATTATCGATAAGATGACTGTTGAGCCAAAGGCATCTGTTTGGCGTGCTGTGCTTGACAGTTGTAGGATTCATTTCAACACGACCATTGGGAAACGAGTGGCAAAGCGCATACTTGCGATGAAGCCACAAGATCCCTCTACATACATACTTGTGTCAAATTTATACTCTGCATCCGGGAGATGGCAATGTTCTGAAATGGTCTGCAAAGATATGAGCGAAAAGGGGTTTCGGAAAATTCCTGCTCGAAGTTGGATCATTCATCCGAACAATGTACATTCATTCTATGCAAGGGACAATGCACATCCCCAAACAAAGCACATCTATAGAGGTTTAGAAATACTAGTCCTAGAATACCTCAAAGCTGGATATATTCCTGACACTAGCTTTGTTCTTCATGAGGTTGAGGAGCATCAGAAGAAGGGCTTCCTACTCTACCATAGTGCCAAACTAGCAATAACCTACCTGCTTTTAATGACCAGGCCGGGAGAACCCATATGGATGGTCAAGAACATCCTTCTGTGTGGAGACTGCCATACGTTTTTGAAATTCGTTTCCGTCATCATGACGTGAGAGATTCTTTGGAGGGACGCTTCGGGATTTCAGCGACTTTCGGAACGGACAGTGCTGCTGTAATACAGATTATTGGTGATTGATCTTTGCTAAATTGCAAATTCAGTAGCCTCATTCAATATTTTAGTGCATACCAACTTAAATATTTTCACGCATTTCTGGCTCGTTTCAGGAAGTTTGAACTTGAATCAGTGTTCTCGTAAATGTATTCTATGTTGAAATTTTGCAGAATAAAAATCATGTAATTTATTTTTGAAAATTATAAAATCCAAAGACATTCAATGCAAGGAACACTGGAACTGTACTTTGGCAGACACCGCTCTCCTTTTTGCCACGATATGTATAAGTACCGATGAAGTATTGGAAGCCTCACTCTCGTTTGCCCTTCTAATTAAATGCTTCACAAGTAGCTTGAGGTTCACCAACACTGGCAAAAATTCATGTCTTTAAAACTTCACCTCTCTGAAAAATGATAACTCCAATAACATGTATTAACCGAACTCCTATCATTTTTTATAAAATATTCATATTTGACATCTATTTTCGATACACATTCAGAAATGAACATAAAGGTATGATTCCCAACTATATATATATATAAACTTCAAAAAAAAAATTAAGTAAACTTGTATCGAACATATATTTATATCAGACATTCGCTCCAAATTCGGATGACATAGTTTGCAAGCATGAAGGGAAATTTCCAACATTTTAAAGTTAATAAATATGCATAAAAATGGGTTTCTTCCAAAGTTCTTCAAACGAAACCAGAACATTATCTTCGTTCTTGAGAAATCATCTGAAACTGATCAGGCAAAAGTGAAAACAACAGGTCGCATACATTAAAATTTTGAAAAATAAACTTCTTTGGGGAGGAAAAAAAACTTTCCACTGGATACAGTCAGTCCTTCTACATTTCACAAATTTTACGTTCTAACCTCAAGATTCCAATTTCTCAAGTTCTAACCGTTGGGAAATATCAAGAAGCTTTTACAACTTAGCATAAGCATTCACTGGGACAATTGAGTGCCTTTTTGGATGTGGAATTGGGATTTGGGATTCGGACAATGCAAAAGACTAAGGCATTGATGGCTCACATTGACGTAATTTTGTCTCAAAATGGTAAAAGTGATCGGTGGTGTGATAACTTCATACAAAGCTCAGCGAAGCCATCCATGTTTTAAAACAAGACAAGACAGATATTTCTATCCGTTCAACTT